>JXWZ01000115.1:0-27650 GCA_000956215.1 Anopheles farauti No. 4
CTCCGAGGAGGACGAGGCCGATAGATCAAAGTCCTTGTAGTAGTAGTTGTAACGCTGGCGTCCAGCTTCCTGCTCACTGATCACATTGCCGAAGTAGTACTTGGGCTTCACGCAGTGCTCCTGCGCCTTCTGGTGGTACTCGGTGAAGAAGGCTTCAGCTGGTCCACTGCAGTTCATACCGGCAAGAGCGTAAGAAGCGGCAAAGTATTCCGGCTTGCGCATCACGCACTGGTCGGGGGTGATGAAGTCATCCTCTCCCTCGCCATTGTTGGTACCGCAAAGACCGACGAAGTTGTTGAAGTAAGACTGGTCTGCGAAGAAGCGGGCACGGTATCCGTCGAAAACGATCTTGATGTCATCATCGCGGAAGCTAATCTCCAGCTCATTGCCAGGAAGAGCGTACACGCGGATCAGCGGCTGATCGCCTCCATCATCGTTGGTGTACATTTCGACGGCGTACTTCTCGTGAATCTGCTGGGGCTTGCCATTGATGTAGACCGTTGGCAGCTCGTGTCCGTGCGGGATAATATCAATGTTGTAGTCGTTCTGCTTGTACTGGCCAAGGATAGCCTTCAGGTACAGCTCGTTGTTGTCACCGTGACGAGCCAGGATGGTGATCTGCTCATCCTCTCCGAAACCGTTCTTCCAGTTGTATTCATAGTCCGAGTTCATGAAGTGAGAGTCCTGGGCATAGAAGTAGTAGTCGGGCTTGACGGTGTGCAGCACGACGTGCCAGCAGCTGCCAAGCTCGTAGTCGTAGGTCTTTCCATCGAAGGTGTTGATGAACTTGTTCGACACAACGCAAGACGCTGTAAAATAATGAAAACCAAATATTCATCATATATCTGTCTGGGAACCAAAATTCACTGTGGCAACATCTATACTTACGATGGTAGTTTCCGCGGTAGGCATAGTTGAACATGCGCTCGTAGTAATCGAAGTCGGGGTGGATGGAGAAGAAGTAACGGGCGTACTCGCTCTCGATCGGGTAGTTCGCGATAGCGAAGCTACGATCATATCCGTAGAAGGATGCGTTGTAGTAGTCGAAGTACGGGGCCAGCTGGAAGTCAATTTGGAACTGGTTGTGCTTGCCCTGGTAGAAGTAGTCCTCACTCCAGTACGGGAAGGAGAAGTAGCGTGCGTAATCGAAGAACTGGTAGGTCAGGTTCTTGGCATAGTTGGAGACATCCTTGTATTCAAAGTTGAACGAGTACTGGTCAAAGTATCCGGCTTGGCGAGTAGCGTTCTGGCATGCAGGAAGCTGGAAGTAACCCTGGTCCATCTGCTGCTTGCAGCGCTGTCCAGCCTCAGAGATGCGCAGGAAGTGACGGTACTGCTCAGACTGAATCAGTTTACCCTTCATCGAGACGTGCGATCCTCCCTGGCACTTCTCTCCGTAGGCCAACTCCCAGTTCATGCTTCCGATCTTATCAAAGTTCAGAACATTCAGGAAGTTCAGTTTAGGCATGTTCGGGTACTCGTTGGTAGCCGAGAAGCACATCTGGAACTGCTTGCCAGAGAACGGAATGAACTCGTAGAATGCGCTCGATGAGACGTACGGACTGAAGGACAGGAACATCAACAGGCGCTCCTTCTCGTCGACCGGACTGTCGGCATAAGCCGTGGTGAACACGAACTCAGCCTTCTGCTGCTTGCCCTCGAACACGACACCGAAATCGAAAACATTCACATCGCTGTTACGAATGCCGGCGCCAGCATTGCGCATGAACTGCTCCTGACGGCGTTGGCTTCCAGCGTAGTACACGAAGGGTTGAGCGTAGTTGAACTCGTTGTAGTAGCCAGAGTATCCGTGACGACCCTTCGGGTGCTTCACATCGGCGGTCTGGAAGTCCTGATCGTAATCGGCCTGCTTGTGCTGCAGTACGAACTTCACGTTTTTCACGCTAGTACGCTGAGCGTCGTAGTACAGGTTGAACTGATGGTAGTGGTAAGTCTCCGAGGCGAACGGATAGATAAACGCGGACCAGTAGTCGTGCTGCTCGATGTGCTTCATGAAATAGGCGTAATCGATAAAGTCCTTATCGTATTTGGCCTGGAATCGCAGAGCAACACCGGTCAGAGCCTGACCGAACGACTGCTCGTAGGTCTTGGTGGTCTGGGCACGGTCGTGCAGGATGTGCACACTCGGTTGTTCTGCCATCGGGCGAAGGTCAGCGATGTCCTTGTATCCAGTGTAAGGCCAGGAGCTCAAGTGGAACAAAAGCACGTCCTTCTTGGGTTCCAGCGGCTGCACGTTCACTTCGAAGTCGTTGTTCTCAAAGTCAAAGCCAAAGTCGAAGCTGAATGGCAAGTATCCCTGCAGCTTCTTCTGGTATCCAGCAACGTAGCGTTGATGATCGAAGGGAGTGATGAAGCCAACCTTGGCGTCAACCAAACGAGAGTAAGCCATGTTCACATCGGCGGATCCGTTGAACCAACGCGGCAAGTGGATGAAATCGTCGTACTCCTTTTCGGGATATCCGGTCGGGGTCTTGTAGATGCTCGGGTAGGTAGTTGCCGAGGCTTCGAACTCAAACTTCACCAGGGTCGGGGTCTTCAGGGTGTATGTGAACGGCAGACCAGTTGCCAACGGGAAAGCCAGAGTGACAACATTCTGCTGGTAGAACTTGGTGACGTTGTACGCGAAACCATCTTCGAAGTCTTCGAAGTACTTCTTCACCAGGCTCGGGAACTGCTCAATGGTCTGGTTGTTGAAGGCGAAGAAACGTTCACCATTGAAGATCTGGAACATGAACTGACCCTCCAGCTCTTCAGCCTCCTCGGGGTCAATGTTCAGCAGCTTCGCAATGCGGGTGGTGGACCACTTCTGGAATTCCTCCTGGTTCTTATTTCCGAACTGCTCGTAGTAGTCATTCTGGTACTTGTGGTACTTGCTGTACTGGCTGAAGTAATCCTTGAACAGGTGCGGATACTGCTTGTAGTACTTGTAGTAGTAGTCGCTCGACTTGTACTCCTGGTGCTTGTTGTAGCTATCGTATTGCTTGTCCAGCAAATCGAAGAAGGTCTCCATGCTCGAAATCAGGTAGTAGAAGGTCGAGAAACGCTTCAGACCACCCATGTTCTTGCGCAAGTGGAAGAAGAATCCACTCGGGACGTAGTGATCATCGGCAGCGATCTGGGCGAAGTAAATGCGGTACGACAGCTCCAGTTCCTTGAAAGCAAAGTCACGCAGGAACGTGCCCGAGTACTGCAGGCTGAAATCGCGCGGGTTCAGGTGCTTGATAGCGGCCTGGGCGTTCTGCCAGAACTCGTAATCGTCATCGAACTCATCGGCCTCCGAGGCGCTCTCGAGGGCGGTCTTCACAGCAGCACGGACGTAGGTGCTCGGATCGTAGTGAGTCTGCTCAGCCATGCGCTGGAGCATGTATACCGGGGGCTTCGTGCGGATCAGCAGGTACACTGCGGCGCAACGAACCTCATGGGCATCTCCGGTGTTCTGGTACACCTTGAAAAGCACCGAACGAGCCAGACGCGGGTAGTTCTCGACCAAACGATCCATGGCTACAATGAAGGCCAAACGCTGGAAGTGAGTCACTGGGATCTTACCCTCCAGGTACGGTTCGAAAACGTTCAGGATCTCCGGGTGGCCCAAGTGTCCCAGACAACGGATGTACACCTGCACCTTCACACTGTCACCAGCCTTGACGGCTTCACGCAGCTGATGCGCGAACCACGGCACGACCTTGTGAGCCACGATCTTGTAGTCAGCGTCAGCCAAGCGACCAAAGCTGTGCACTGGGTAGTAGTTGTAGGCAGAGCGGTTGTTAACCTGGGCGCGGTTCAGGAAGTCACAGAAAGAGATCATGGCCGTCGTGTTCAGATACTCCTGGTGCTGGACAGCGTTGGAAGTCACCAACAGGAAATACTCGTGCATGATGGTTTCAGTCGGGTAGCGGATGGTCTTGGGCAGAGTAGCAATCACGCTGGCGGCTTCGTCGCCACGCAGTTTCTTCTCTTCGATCAGCTCCTTGATCACCTTGAATGCGGGCGGGGTTCCAGCCTGGGCCAGAGCGTCGCGGAAAGTGTTCCAGGCGTCAACCTTCTTGGCGAACGACTCGCTGTGGTTGCTGCCTTCTTCGCGCTCCTTCTGCGAAACAAACAGCTTCTGGCAAACGTCAAAGATGTCCTGATAGTGCATGGTGCGCAGCACACGGGCCAGAATGGTGAACTTGTTGAGCGTGTTCGATTTCGGGACCTGCGAGATTTCCTGCAGTTCCTCGGCAATCTCGTAAGCCAGCTTATAGGCGTAGCGAGAAGCATCGACGTTATGAGCATACTGCACGCTGTATCCCTTGTAGCCAGTGAAGTAGGGCAGGAAGGGAGTCTGAGGGGCCTCCTTCATGCTCTCCGGCATCGGCTGGTAGAATTCCTCGCTGCTCAGGGAGTCCGAATCGGACTCGGAAGAGCTGTAGAAATCATGCTCATCAGACTCCGAAGAGCTGGACGAGCTAGAAGAGCTGCTCGAATCGTCGGAGCTGGACGAGGATTCGTTTTGCTTACGCAGACGGTATTGGTCACGCTGGTATGCTTCGTAGTACTGCTTCTCCTGGAAGGCGTTCAGATCGCGACGGTTGCGGTTTCCACGATGCTCGACGTTCTTTACCTGCTCCTTATACTGCTCGGCAGGGCTGATCTTGTAGTTCTTCTGTTCTTCCTCCGACGAGCTGCTGGAGTCCGAGGAGCTGGATGAGGAGTCAGAAGAGTCCGAAGAATCCGAAGACGAGGAGTCAGTCTCGTTAGCCGGACGGACGAAGTTTTTCTTGTCATGAGCCAAGTTGTAGCTGTACACCAGATCGACAAACACCTGACGATCGTCAGCCGGACCTTCCGGGAACTTGTCGTAAGGCGTGATTTCGTTGAGGGTCATGTTCACCTGAGCATACACCATGGCCTTCTGGCTGTTGACCAGCGACGGGCTGACGACAACCTTGTTGACGGTCGACACCGACTGGATGGTGTAATTGTACCAGTTTCCGGTCAGATACGCCTGAGTCACTTCCGATTTGGTCACAATGTTACCCATCTGGTTGGTGTTTGGCTTGAAGTCACTGAATCCACTGAAACCAAAGTGGAAGCCCATGCGCTGCTCGCAGTGATCGAAGTTGCGGGACTTGACGACATGGAACACATGCTGGTCCTCCTCGAGCCACTGGGGTTGAGGGACCCATTCCTTATGCGACTGGAAGTGGAATTCCGGAACGGCATTGACGTCGTACAGGGTTTCACATTCGCCGGTCACCGATGGCTCCATGGTCTTGTACACACCGGTGAGAGTGTTGTTCTCGGGGAACTGGTTGAACTCCGACTTGATGACATACGCACCCTGAGTATCCAGCTGCAGCTGGCTGACCCAGGCCTTCAGCATGTTCACTTCGTGGTTCGGGACAGTCTTCTCCACGTAGAAGCCTTTCACGGCTCCCTTGTTGTAGTAGATTCCGAACGGCTTCGAGCTGAACGGCATCGGCTGCCATTTCAGGTTGAAGCGCGACAGTTCAGTACGGTATCCGCGGGGCAGATACTCGTTGAACGCAGCGTACATCGGACGATCAATGTAGGCGACGACGTAGTTGTGATCCTTGGGACGGATCACCAGGTAGCCGTGCGTCACAATGCCGGTCCAGTAATCTTCGAGATCCGGCAGAGCGGTCATGGTCTTCGTCGTCACATTGTACACGTACTGCCGATTCGGTTCCCAAGCTCCAAACTCGAATCCGGTCTTGTTGAACGGACGAGTGCTTGGAAACTCATACTCGTACGAGTACTGGTACGCCGTACACAACCCCACTGCAAAATACCAACAAAAGCACACAAATTAGCACCGATCCACTACACTGACGCCTACACTTTTGTCAGGATCACTAAGTTGAGGTTTGCACCGATCCTGATGCACTGATGGAGCCTTCGATTGCTTGGACCACTTACCAAACGTGAGGAGAAGTAACTTTCCAATCATGGTTCGGTTGTTCCCAGATGCCCGGTTGCTTTGAATGTGCTCCAAAGCTCGAATGTGTCTTATGATGAGCGATGGAGCCGATTTTATACTGTATTTTAGCTGATTGTAGTATTTTCTTATCATCAAACTGACCAATCTAGATTCACTTTCTTATTGATCAGGGAGATAATTTCAATGCAATCATTTGGTTACCATCATGTTTACTGTCTGTTTCTTATCAATGTTGCACGAATATAGTGGAATAATCGTGAACCTGATCTTAAGTATTTCATTTTGTACTGAATGAGATTTACGAATGGAAGTCATTTCTGATACATCAAGAACACAATAAACAAAAGTATTTTTCGAAAATAATTATTTTTCTTTTATCTTTTTCATTGAAAGATTGTTATATAACGTTTGAAAGTTTGTTTTATCGGTCATGAAATGTTAGTGTAACCCATTCTCATATCATTAGTGTTATTTTGACATCCATATACACATCCATATGATCATTAAGTTATCAGTTGCAGTCTTCTTGTTTTTTAATTTGGTTCAATGGTGCTTAATTTCGTACTTGACGCAAGTGAAACATAACCTTACAATCTTTTTTTTTTTTTTGTCATTTCAGCATGGGCACATTCAAACCTCTTATGGGTCCTTTCTCATCCAACCGGTGGAGAATGTATCAAACAGTGATGTAAAAATTCTCCATCGAATTCAGCGGTTAATGACGGATAAGGCCAGCTCCGGACCCGACGGACGAAAATTTCTCCCCGGATCAACCAACCTGGCGGAAGATTGTGCAGTACAGACGGATCACGATTTAGGTAAGAATATTTTGAGAGTATGTCCCGGTTTGAAGCCTTTTGTGTTTGCATATTGTGGAGGTAATTCTAAGCATTTCATTATTTCTGTTATCATATTGACCCAGTTAATTCATCGCGTTTGTTATGAGCCGCTGGAATACTGCAATAATAAAGCTGCAATGGTGGCACGTTTCGCTGTATCAGCTCATATAGGGCACTTTGCGCAGAAAGAGCAGAAATGCTGCTTAGGCATTAACAATACCAGCTTACAAACCTTAACCTACTTCGGTTGATAGTTACTCCATTTAGACCAAACAAACTTCCTACGTTGATGCTATAGTGACAGACTTCTTTTTAAACGCATTAGATAATTTGAAAAAAATAGCCAAAAGTTTTAATAATTTAAAATTTTAATTTCGATACGATATTCAAAAAATTATTAATTAAAAAGTTCGATGGCAATTACTAAAATGTTTCATAACCAAGATATACAAATGATCTTTGCACGACGGGATTCTTCATCTCGATCATGTGTTACACGGCACGTGCGTATGGGCAATAGTTCGTATTATGACGACAAGAACTATCAACGTATGTTCTATGGTGTAAGTCGGCTGGAAACGAAAAATCGTACTGTCAGTTGAATTTGACATCGATACCGCGACCACATGGTGACAGAATTATATGTATACTACCATACAAGCGTATGACAACTCCGGTGACGGCATACCAATGCAAACCATTGGGCTTCTGCGGACCGACTCCATTCGTCTCCCTTCGTCAACCGGACCGGTCTGGCGGTGTTGTGCACCGTAGGGGTTTGTTATGCAATGTTTACAAACCAATGCCATAGATGAGTTTGCATTACAAAATTCTGACAAACCGCTTGCGACCGGTCGTTGACGTTGATTTCTCTCATGCTTGACTGCGCGTTCGAGCTTATCGGCATCGACGCAACGGACGAAACTGCATCGAGAAGTAATAGAAAGAAAAAAACGCTCCTGGCATTCGGTACCGATCGGACATCTTTGGCGACTTGTTGCTGTATTTACTGGCAATAGAGCGTGGTAAGTGAGTACCACAACATACGTTGCCAGCTCATTAGTTTGTATCACCTTCGTCGATCGCGTTCGATCGCGTTGAACGATTCTCGGCGCGCCGGGGTGTTCCCCTCGGATGGAGAGGCGAATACCGACGCACGTAAATGTTTGGACTTTTGGGTGAAAATTTTTGCACCGCCCCAAACAGGGCCAACTCTGCACTGCGCGTAGAAGAACCAACCACAGCAATCTTGGATAGGTTTTGGGAAGGCTTACTCACCGCCTAGCATCGATCGGAATGCTAGCCGGACTGCTCGGAATGCAGTAGCTTGTTTACGTTGCTATCAACATCATCAACATTACCATCATCGTTCTGTTCATCCGCGAGCGTTAGTTAACCATACCGCCGGCACAAACTTTAATTCGTTTTGTCTAGGAAACTCCGCGTGTTTACCAAACATTCCACCCCTGACGGTACAGAATGCCTACTTCTAAATGCCAGACTTTTCTGTTCCCCCCTAACATGTCCATATGTTCGAAATTGGCCGTGGAATAGTAGAAATCGTTCAACCATCGGCGTGCGCGCACGGTGAGCTGTTCGGAGTGTTTACCATTAAGCACAGTTTGACGAGTGATTGAAAGAGTGTCCAAATTCTACACTCCCTTACGTGTGCGCAATCGAAAATTTGGCGCAATCTATCCGCTTGCTTTATCTTCCTCCAGCTTCTTAATCGTGACCCTGAGGAACGATTGGGTTCGTAGCCAGTCATCTAATTCTTTATTCAATATGCTGCAGATCATCTTAAGCGAGGAAACCAACCTCTGTATAAACCACATCGGTGATGTCAGTTGTAGAACGATTTAGCAAAATTTCCCATAAATTCGCCCGCAAGGTCATGGCAGTTAAAGGCGATAGAAATAGTTTCAGCAGATATGTTGCTTTTTAGTTAGAAACAACATCTTGCCATCATCTTTCTGATAGTTTTGTGCAGGATTAATATCTCCACAAAGCGCTATTAGCAACTGTAGCTTACATCTAATCGGAAGTAAAGTTTTTGTGTTGGTCTCTGCATTATATTCCCTGTTCCGATCAACAATGTAACTTCTGCATCTGTGTCGAGTTAAAGGTAATACCCTTTAGGGAGGTAAGGTGGAAAATGCTAGTTATTATAAATAAACCCAACACGCCCTCAGCTCAGCCATACGTTTCATCCCTCCAACAACCGCTGCATCACCCCGCCCGTTAGCGGCACCCCTCTCTATCAGTCTTAATAATCTGCGGCACAAGACGATCGGCGACCGTAAAAACAGTTGTCAGCCGCTCTATCGCCGGCGCTGACCGAGGCGTTTCATTACATAGTCCAGATTATCAGCTACATGATCGAAGGCAACCAATTTATGTTTATTTTTTAATTTCCATCCCTCGAGCGAACCGCCTGCTGGTCGTGTGCAATAAACTGCCCTGCCCCGTGCCCAGCTTTCACACTCCTCTATCCATTGATCGCTCTCTAGACAAGATGGAGATAATCGGCCGATAACCGCAAAACAGCATCCCGAGGCAAACACTGCGAACGCTCGAAAGGTTTTGCCACCTCTTCCACTGCATCATCTATCCAGCTGCGCGGGCACACGAACACACTCACATACACGAGAGTAACGGGATGTGCTAGTGAGCCTCGCGTTGAAAGCGAGTTGCGATTGAAACAGCTTAATCAAGCGCGCATCTTCGGGGGAGGATGCTTAGTACCTTTTGTCTCATCCTCATTTTCATTCATCTCTTACGTACTTCATTGACTGTTCAAGCAATCAACGCTATAATCACGAACACTCATGCACCTCCTGTACCTTTGGAGGCACTGAAAGAAGTTGATTGCGTCAGGAAAATCTTCTTTGTCTTTGCATTTCCAAGCTCATTCACAGAGCTTACCACGAATGTTGGAGCAAAATATATTCTTGAATGAATGCCAACCATTAAAAAAAAAACTATTTAATACTTTACTCGCAGACGACACCATGCGGTTTCTCAAGCCGCAACTGTACGTGGCAGTCTGTGTTTGTGATTTATGGAACAACTATACCCCCGACAATCAGCTAGTGCTAGGGCCCAGTCACCCAGACTAGCTGGCGGCATATTTGCATAAGATGATTAAATGGGCCCACTGTGCCAGAGAGTACATTGTGAAGTAATCACTGGGCCTACGCACAGTGTCTGCAAGGATGCACCTCCATTCTTCCGGACAAGCTGGAAAAAAAGATCTACCCTTGGGCACACGAACCGGCTAAAAAATGGCTACAAATAACTACCCTCTCTCCAAGCTAAGGCATCGTGATGGTGAACCCTGGCTGCTTGCTGATCCTATTTCTCCACTGGGATCACAATGAACAAAATGCGTACTTTGCACATGCATATACGGTGACTCACCGTTGTTCCTGCGAACGCCGTGTGTTCTTTTCTTCCGCCATCAGTTTCAATCAATTGTACACGCCAGCACGTTGCATAATTTGCGCACGGCAGCAAACCCTGTAGAAACCGTTTTCTTAAACGCGTATAGCTATTTTCCATTCCAGTGGGATGCGGCACCGTCATCCCAGCCGCCCACTTTTACACTCGAATGGAGTTGCCTGAGCAGTTAACAAGGACATAAATTAGCAACAGCTACCAGCATCGATGTTTTACCTTAATTTAATTTCCCTTAACCTTATTAGATTAGTCATGAATTGCTTTTCCTTAAGCAATCGAACTATTGAAATATTTATTTGCACAAATTATCAAAACTAGACTAGATTTATTCATAAGTGTTATTAAATCAAACATCAAATAAGGGTGAGAGTTCAATTCAATCAAACAACCTCCAATATTTTATCAAATTTCGTTGCTCAGATTTCACTGTAACCCCTTAACGGGATGTGCAAATATCATTCAATATCGGATTGATTTTATTTGCGAATTAATTCAGCCAATGATGGCTTAGTATCCAGAGTTGTCTAAGACATCTAACCCTATGTATGAATTTTAACTTATGCATTTAACGACCTCCCTGGCCTAAAAGCCATTCGATCTTCTGAAAATTGAGTTTGAATCAGTACGTGACACGATGGGATGCTGCATATCGTCCAAGCATCGGCCGAGCATCACGCGCCACGCACGCACATATACATTATGATCTCAACGCGCTCGCACTCGGGGGGCGTTTCGTTACGCTTGTCAATCATACGAAAACCGATCACTTCAGCATAGGCTCGAAGCGCAAGCGCTCGTGACAGCCAAATTGATAAGCAAACAAATTGCGCTATGCTCGATCCAATTGGGGAGACTGCGTACGACTAGAAAAGCGGACCGATTTTTATTTTTTTTTTAACCAACTCATGCGCATTGAAACGTTTTACTGCGGGTAAAGTACCGCAAGAGCAGACCAAAAAAGGCGTAGGTTCCACTGGTACTCACCACATCTGTGTTGGCATCTGGTGCGAGCAGCATAACCGGGTCGTTCACCGGGTTCGGCCCCGCACCGTTGATAAGTTAAACAATCGAAATCGCCGCCCGCTTTGAACGCACGGAGCTAAACTGCTGATGCGCGTGAAGATGTCTTCGCCGGGAATGGGTGACCTTCGTACCACTAGCCCAGCCGCGATGTGCACCCAGGTTGCTAACTGTTGGGCAACGGTCGCCGACGCGCTGACGGATGGGGTGTGTGCCCAACCCCGGTGGTGAACCATCGCACGATCATCACCGGCCGGACGCACGATCGCTGTTGATAGGCCGTAAATGTTAAGGTTGATTAAACAAACCTGCTCAAAGGGCTTCATCGCACGTTTGCCACCTGCGCGATGCGCCAAGCTGATGTTTATCAGCCGTCAGCCGTAGCGTAAGGGCCTTCGGCTAACCCTATCGCCGTCAAGACGATCATCGGGCGAACCCCCTGTCGTTTTGCGCAAGCTCGTTTTCGGTATGCAGGCGGTTTTTTTTTTATCCGAAATTTATGTGTTGATCCGATGTCGGCGCTTACAACCACATGTGATGAATCGCACAAGGAACGTTAAACCTATCGGGACATAATTCATCGACCGATTATTAAATCTTGCTGCGCTAATTGACGATAAAGTTTACATCGCCACTAGGGCGAGATGATTTTTCAAAACCTGTTGAGCGGATACTACCTATCAGCTCCGCTGGTTTTATTTCTCTCTTTTTCCCTCGTTCTTCCTGGTATTACACTGATGGGTAGATGCGTTTCCTTCCGCTAGGTGATAGAAACACGTCTCGTCCCTTCCCAACCCCCACCGGTCCTGCTTGGGCTGAACGATCGATGTGTCAAATCGAAGAATGAACGTATCGATGCGAGAACGTGTTAAAAATTAATTTCAGACATTTTTGGAATTCTCGCCCTCCCGTCACGATTTTACCGCCGCGCTCCTTATGCAGGATCCCAGCTGACCCTATACAGCTTCGCCGAGCCGTAGCACCACCTTGTAAGGAATTTCATTCACGACAGGTCCTCGCACCACGATTACACACGCGTTCGCTCGGCCGCACCCGAACGTGATGGGTGTCGTTGGGCCAAAACATGAAATCTAATTATGTAAATTGCCTGCTAAAAACGTTGACTGACGGGCAACAACAGTTGCACGGGGTTATTTTGGCTATTTCCTTTTTTTTTTGGTTTCATTTTCTGGTTTGGTTGGCTTCTTCCTAGTTCCAATCCCTGGTTCCCAACACTGCTGATCGTGTGCGGAATTTTATGCCTTTATGCGAGCAGAAATCAGCAGCAACACAAAAATAAAAAAAGAAACAATCGCTAGCTCACTAAACAAGCAGTGTTGGAGCACGGCGGCCCGGCATCATCCACTTGACGGTTCGCAACGATCATGTTCGGGGCAGAATAGTAAAAACAAAAACAAGAACACGTCCGGCATAAACTGGTTTCGTCGAATTCGATGATTGATCGAACAGTCGTCAAATGGTAGCCGTCCGGATGATCGACGGACGGTACTGGACGGATTTTGCGATAAAAACGTGCAGCAAACGCAAACGCTCGGCGTAAGAGTGTTGTCAGGACCGGGATAAAGAAGGGATAAAAGCGAAATGCCGCCATTGCCGCTCGCCCACCCGTCCGCCTGCCTGCCAGCTGACACGGGCATCCGACATCTCCATCACCGAACGATGGGGTGGTAGCCGAGGGGCGCACGTGCCAAAGCCGATAGGCAAAATGATTTTCGCACAAAACCCTCGTTACTATCGCTGTCGCTCGAAGCTAGCGTGGCGATGGGTTTTTGACGAATCAATGATCTTTTTAATCGGTACAGTTTACCCTTTAACACTAAAATATCGCCTAATCGTCTGGCCAAAATGGAATATCCTGTCAAAAAGTTGCTTATGCTACAAACTGATTTTATTAATGGCAATGAACTATTTTTTATGTCGAAAAATGGAAAAGGATGTATGCCATATATTAAATATTGTTGCATTTTTTATCTACAAATTAAATAGGATGTAAAAAAAACCATTTAACTAAATTCCATTTTTGGAATTACAAAAACATGTGTTAAGCCTCATTTAACCCACTAGCTGAGCGGCAAGCTCATCTCAATCTCTTCCTGGCAATAAAGCACGCATAAACGTGTCACTTCTTTTATAGCATAAAGCGAAGCAAATTGCCACGTCATGAGGTAGCAAATTAGCAAAACTAACTGGCTCCCTTGACCGACCCGTCCACATCCCGCCAACAAACCGTCGTGGCTTTAATAGCTCCAAGGCCGAGTTCGCGAATCGTGAACTTTTTCGGCAATCAAGATTAATGAACCGACATATTACTCCTCGCAAGCCGCTCTCCCAAAACCAACAAGCGTGACGCACAATGTCATTCCAGCGTACGTCCAGCGAGAGAGCATTGCACTGGAGAAACTCAGTCGGGATTCGGCCACAATCTGCCCGTTGGGCAGCCCCGTCAATGGGATTTCGATGTGGCAAAACAACCCGCAATGTGTGAGGGTGAGATTTTTGTGAGCAGTAAAAAAAAATCGCCGACCGTCACTCTAACGACAACCGCAAACAAACCACCGGCAGACGATGGAGACAAATGTCCCATTCCGGCGCACTTCCGCGCTGATTGCGTAATGTCTCGCAAGGTCGTTCCGTGATGAATCGCAGCCTTAGTTACCATCGCGCTACAGCGCTGGGTGGCAGCCTCAGCTGACGACGGACGCATCGTGTCCGGATGGATCGATGCCATTGGCCGACAATCTGGCGAAGCTCCGTATCAGCTGTCTACAAAACATCCACCTGCCATTTAAAGTCCACCGTCAGCGGTTCAGCGCTTCCAGTGGCACAACACTCGGCCGCTGATAGTGTTTACCTACCGTGAGAACAAGTTGTTGACCGCTCCAATGTAAACAACGTCGAGTTACTGAAACAATAATCAAACTCCACCGGCCTGACTCATACGCGATTCTGGTTTGGCAGCAAAGCGACGAAGTATTTTATTTTCAAAGACGATCTGCTTAGTTACGTGATAGTTGCTGTTAAAACTTAAAATATATATATATATATTTTTACAGAAACACGTTCCCATTCGGTCGGTTTTTAAGGTGAATATCAATATGGATCACACCCTATCGGAGAGTCTGACCGTACGTCGTGAAAACTTTTTCTAATTTATTTGCAAATCAGGTGACACTGAACATAAATCCTTGACACCCACCGCCGACGCCACCATAATTAAACCATAATTTTACTCCCGACCGGTACCCGATCGTCTTGCCCTTCTTTACAACCATTACACTACGGTTGTGCTCGTAAAACCGATCAGTTCATCCGGGGCGGCCCAACACAAATCATGACGGCTCATCCTACTCGCAGCGACGGCACGTTATGTAAAGCGGCACCTTTTGCATAAATGACATCGCGGGCCCATCAGTGGGCCGCCACAGCCGAACTGCATTACGCGAGATGATGAAAATGCATAAAACGAACGGTACGAGCACCATCAACCACATACGTGCATGGTAACGTCCTACGCTAGTGCTTAAATCGCGAATCGTTTACTGGCTGGCTAGTGTGACTTGTGCCGCGCAACCCACTCGCGGTACGGTACGGTGACACCATTTCCACGCCACGTAAGAACCAACGACAACAAAATTTGGTGACACAGTTACGGAACCATTTGACCGACGTTAAAGAATAATCTTTTGCCAAACTAACCGCACAGCCCGTGGAAGCACCGCTCGGAAATGTTTCCACCGTGTTGTATTGTGATTTATTTTTCGACACACTGCTGCACGACGCTGCCCAACCCGCCGCCATTCAATGGTTCAATAAAATCACTCCTTTATGATGTAGTTTATGTAGAAATGTTGTTTCGGGTCGTTTATTTGTCGTTCGCGTATGTGTCAACCTTCTACCACTTCCTTCCTTTATTACATTCTTTATGTTTTTTTCATGTTTTCCGCCTTATCGCTTGCGGGTTGGTGCGAGAAGCGATCGTGCAACATGATACCAACCCACTACCGCACCCATGTGCACGAGTGCGTTTTATATATAAATATTTTTTCCCCCCCAAATTTGCCCCGTTGTGACAATCGTACCCCAAACATTATTCATTAGTTACTCGCTCGCTCGCTCGTTCGCTCCCATCCGCTTTGGGATTCCTCTTGCGATGGGACTCTTCCGTGGCTGAGTCAGACACGTACGAGGTGGCAGGCGCTGCTTGCTTTGCCGTCATCATGTCTGCAAAGGTTCGTTTCACGTTCGGATGCTGCCTGGGTAACGTCGCTGTTGGTGCCAGGGGATGGAAGCGAAGGGTAGATGTTGTCGCTGAACTGCTGATTTGCATAAAAAAGCCTCCACCACCCGAAAAAAAACCTGTCGTGATCGTTCTCAGTGCTAGCTAAATATACGAATGAACAAGAGTAGAATAAGCACTGAATGAAACAGGTAAAAATTGACAAACATTCGTTGATCATCTTCCAAATTTATCGGCAGTAACAAAACTAATATATAATATTGGTTCTCTCGTAAATTGTTAAATTCGTAAACTTACTGAACATTGAAATGCAGTGTTCTAGGAGCCAAATATTTAACAACATATTCTGTATAATTTTCGCAGCTTCGTTTTCGTGGTGCCATTTATTTCAAATAAAATTTAATGTGTATTGCCCCTATCACACAATAACAGAAACTAATCACTTTATCCTTGATATTTCTCTAGTTAACAGATTGAAATTTCTGTCCTTTTTTTCAAACCAACTCTCAAATACCATAACTATAAAAGCACGAGACAGCTTAGGAATTTAGGTACCGAAAAGACCACAAAAAGTGAACCTTCTTTCCCTCACTTCAGAGCGGGTTGTCGTAAAAATGTCGATGATAATTTATGGGCGTTATTAAAAGATGGTCTATTAATCCTTAACTACTCTACGGAAGCTTCGTCCATCGCTTGGCTTCGCACGCTAGCTGATCGACTTTAGCTCTCCGCTCAGCGGTCGCTCGATCGACTGCTGATTGATCACACAATCGTCGTGCACATATTTTAACTTGCAAATGACATTAAAAGCCATTTGATCACAATTTGATAACCAACTTATGTCAAGGCATATCACCTTCAAGCCAGCCCAACCGGATTTCCTTAGTCGATGTGTTTGGGTGTTACGAACTGCTTAATACGGCTGGTATTTATGCCTTTTTAGTTACCATTTTTTCTGACCTCCTGATGGCGAATCGTGAGCGAACGGAAGGTTCGCTGCACCACGACACACAACCGGGCAGGAACCGAACGCGGGTGACGGATACCATATGCTTCGTAAAAACATGGCAAAGCAATTTCCAGCTGCATGTTCTACACCACTCGTACACTCCTTTCGCATCGCCTGCAAACGAAACATTCGTTGCTCCTCGTAAACTACCGTCAATACACACCGCGGGAATGGATTAATTTATTTCGAACAGATTGCTTTCGGCTGCGCTGTCCTATCCGATAGGAAAGTAATTGTAGTGCTAGTGTTTTTGTTGTTATTTGGTTTATTTTTTTATTAACATGCCTGATCAGCTGGCCGGTGGTTGTTGGGTACCCATTGCGGACGATTTTATGTCCGCCCGCAAAGCATGCTTTAATTAATTTCAACATCGTAAAACAATTGTACATCGAAACTACTTTCCGTTCGACCCGCTGGCCGTGTGCCACGACGACCCGGTTTCGTATTGCCCCGAGTGCCCCAGTCGCTGGGCGCTTATCGCGATCGAATATCTTCAATAAAGGTGTTTAACAAGCGCTGTGTTTTATTTGCTGTCGTTTTACTCCGTGCAACCCCGCGTGCCCGGTGCTTGCCCTGGTGGTGGTAGATTGAAACGTGCCCGAACTCGAACTCGAACGGACGGTGTGGGAAACGAACGTAGCGTACCGTCGATCAGCTGTGGTAATGGATTAACTTCTTGTGATTAATTAAACTGTCGATAAGCCGATCTCGTTCCCATTACCTTCCTGCGTTCGGGATTGCATTCGCGATTCGCGCACAGAAAACCGAGTTCGTGTCTTGTTCGGTCGCGCAAGTTTTTTGTTACACTGCGCCCGCAATGGTTGCGGTGGCGTCGGAGACACAATGTTTTACACCTTGCGTGTTGTATTCTGACCGTTTTTTTGGAATGCTTTTATTGTTGTGACATATACAATAAACACAATAGTGAATTTAACTATAACTTTAATAAATTTAAATGACCTGATACCAAAGCAATTTTCAGAAAACAGTAGCATGATTGCTTGAACTACACACATAGGCATGTCTGCAAACGCTTACGCATTATCACCAAAGATCATCGAACGCATAACAACATTGCCGTATGCTAATAAGGAAGAAATTAACCGCTCACCGATCGATATCTTTTCTCGCTGCTTGTTCTGCCCCGGCCCGGTCTAGCTCGTTAAATGAGGGCTGTACTCTATCATTTCAATTACCACCAAAATAGCCTTTTAATTCTATAAACGCCTGTCAATACCACATCGAGCCCATTAGTACCCACTGTTACTCCGCTGGAACCCGCCCACCCGAACCGCCGTCCCCATCTGGGCCACCTGCACGATTCGTAACCGTTCGTAACCGAGAGATCGAGGGAGACAATGTCCGCTAGATGTTCACTCCGTGGTGCATCTTAATTATACACCCGTACCGGATCGTGAACGGCTGTCTTGTCTTGAGTTCAGCGTTGGTGCTTTGGCGCGCGGTTAATGGTGACGATGACATGAAAAGTCCATTTCAAGGACATGGCAGCACCGACCGTGTACGGCGAAAAACTACAAAGTCAATAATCGCATGCGCTAATCGGCTGCGAGCGATCCTGACTTCACGAACGCTTCTGCCTGGGGCAGATTGGCCGCAGCGAACAAATAGTGAGGTGTGAACCATTACCCTGCACACTCTGTTGCATGTTCGATCGGATACATGAAGCCCAACGTCTGCATCGATCGACGTGTAACTGATCGAAGTGCCGATGCTCCCACGTTCACGTCGTAGCCCTTTCGTAACGTGAACCTTTTCCACCGCGCTCGATGTCAGCCAACGATGTTGCCCTGCCCGGAAACACTCGCTACACGCTCGCTTTATCGATCTAGCTGTTTACGTATTACACACTTTGCTACAATCCGATACAGTCAGTCCGCCCGGCAAGTGTTGATGGGCACCGGCAACATGTACCGGGCGAATGATAGCAGACGCATAAAAGAAACGCAGGTCTTTAGATTGCGTGGCACATAAATGATAAATTACCATCGGCGCCTGCACGCTGCAAATAGCTCCCTTCCTGGGTCCATCTAGTATCCCTCCCCATTCCTCTCACTCTTCCCATCCTTCCTACTTAGAGGTTCAAATTGCATTATCTTTACCACACGAACGACATCCAACGTCATGTTTCCCTCCATCCATCCAGTCCAACCATCATGTTTCCCGCCACCCTCGTTTCATCTCCAGCCCTGCTGGCACGATAAAAGATGCACGTATCAATTAGCTTAATCGCCAATTAAAACCTAATCAATTTCCCTCGATCCAAACAGTGGAACGAGGCAGACAGGCGCTGGAGCGCCTGCGTATCAGTGACCGTGTTGGCAATTAGCACAATTTATCACAGCACCTTGCATCATGGCATCAAATTATGTCTCCTATCTAATCGTATCGGCGGCTCCAGACGTAATTCGTATGCTCGGATTGTGTATATTTTTGTGTCCCACCGAGTGAAAGGAGCAATAAACGCTCACAGGACTTTGATCTTCTGGTCGTCGTTTTTTTTGTAAACCTATCCTAACCTCTCTAATCTTTCTCCGATGTTGGGTAGAGATTGATTTCGACACCACAACATCTTCTCATTCCGAGCCCTCTTCGACCTCCGAGCATTCGTTGCAGAAGTGCATCTGCCGATTCGTTCACAAGCGTTGCAAGCGTAGATAATAAATATCCTCACTGTATCGCGACGACAGATGACTAATCGTTCAAATCGACTCTTCACCGCTTGCGTAACGCATTCGAAACGGCCTGTGGCTCGCCACAGGGATTCCAGCTAGACTCCCTGGCGCACACGAAACGCGCCCCGGACAACCCGAACTGATTGACAAGCCGGTTTGGCAAATTGACCGACTGCTCGGACTGGTGCGAGTGCTGATGCAGTCCTCCCCTCAACCTTGCCACCCGCCGATCCGGGGCACCTCCTCCGCCCAGAAAACGTGCAGGTGTGCGCAAGTGACAAAATCAACACGCACTCATAAATATCTATCAAACGCGTCACTCACCGCGGGACGGGACGAACGGACGGGCTGAGCTGCTGCACCGCAGGTCACTGGTTTTAAGGGCATGTTTGGAATGGAGCGCGAGAGGGGGAGTGGGCATGCTTTCTACCCCTTTCCGCGATGGCAGCACCGCACAGGCAAACAGCTGACAACAAATTATCTAACAAAATAAGCGGCAAGCAAACGTCACAAGCCACGGGACTAATCGTCGTTGACTAAAGCGAAGTGCGCTCGCAGCGGGACGGCTAGCGGCCAAGCTTGTGTTGGGCCAAAACGCGCCCCAAAATGCTTTCGAGAGTCGGGTTTCGCGCTTGGCCGGTGCGTTCAAATCACTGCGACAGGAGGCGGACAGCTCGTCAGGTGCTGCTGCTTGTTTTTCTGTTTCGTTTGTTGTTGTTCGGTGTATGCCACTCGGCGATACACTAGAACGTGCAAAACGACGTCAGCGAACGTCCAGGCGGGTGCAGGTGCCGGCGGTGCTAAGCATTGGAAATCATTAATTTGATTAGCATAATATTTTAATTTTTAAAGAGTACTGTCACTTGACTGGTTCGGCGAGACGGGAGCGAAAGAGAGGCATCGATGATGTTGTTTTTGTTGCCGCACGGTTAGTGTCACTAGCACGTGCTAGTGTCCATGTTAAGCAGGTGACTGAGCATTCAAACATAATCGTGGTTAAGCAACGCGACCGTACCACATAAGCATTGTTTTGAAGGGCTTGTCCTTTAAATGCCAAGCTTTGCAGCGGCACTCACATTCATCATCTCCGCGCGAGAGCTCGAATGCTCTTAGCGTAAGGGCGTACCAGACTTGCAAGCTTCTGTTAGAAACAGCGACAGTTTTGATCGTTCAAGTGTAATGTTCGTTTTTCAGTAAGACATTAACCGTATTAGCTCCTGGCGTTTGATTACATGCAGAGTAATGTGCTGTGTTGTTTGGATTCATTTTTATTTTTTTGCAGCGAATCGATTACTAAATGCAGAACCACCCGATCGGAGCACCTCCACCCAGCATAACCGGCATTCCCGGCAACGTCGAGAAGCGGAATATTTGCCATCGGAATCTTCGAACAACGAGTACACGATCGAGGTGCTGGTGGTGGTCGATAATAAAATGCAACGATACCACGCCCAATCCCTCAAATCCTACGTTCTAACGCTGATGTCCATAGTAAGTATTGCAGATATATGAAACCGACGAGAATATCGATGAAAATATTATTCCAGCAGCGGAAAGGGATGTTCTGGTACCGACAACTTTTTTTTAAATTAAAAATCCTCAATAAAAAAGACTTTATTAGTAAATAGAATATCAAAACACTCACCACTCATCCTTCCCAGTGAATAAACTGATGCTTATCATCAACCGAGGAACGTAATGAAGCGCAAGATACCGCTAAATTCACTGCCATTTTATATGCAATTTCCCACCATAAGCTTGCACGTGAAAATTCTCCGACAGCTCGGAAACCAGAAGCGTACCGGATTGAAACACCCTCATTTCAAGCCAAAGGCAAGACAACCTTATCGCAATCGCTTCGGCACGGAAATTGATTGAATTTGTTCTACCGGAATGCGGGCCGAACGCGGGAAACGGCGGGCTTCGCGAGGCGAAAAATGCATGTAAAGATAGAGAATAAACCCTTCTGGCTGCAGCTGCCCGGTAGCGGCATGGATCTCTCAAACGATTTACCTTCGCCACATCACGATTGCTTAATCTTGCGCGTAATAAATTATGCCCACGGTGATTAGACGAGTGCCGAGGATTTGTACGCAGAACATGTTTTCTAGCGCGCGTTATCGATGTATATTATTTCAATTAACTTACGTTTAATACCGTTACGCTGCCCGCGGTACCTGCTACTAATGTACTCTTTCTCTTCTCTATCGCTGTTTTCTTCCCATAAAGGTTTCCAGTGTGTATGCCGATGCTAGCATAGGGAATTCGATAAAAATAGCCGTGTCGCACATAATGTACATTCATTCCGACCTTGACGCCCAGACCAATGCCGTCGAGAAGGGTTTGGAAGGTAAGAACTGTCGAAACGCCAGCCGCCGTTTTCTCCACGCACCTCTTCCCGTGCCGATGCCCGGCATTCCTAACATTTCCAAATTCCTACCACTTCGATCGCAGCGATTCGCGAGATCGCGAGATACCGTCCAGTTTGTCACCACCTAGCCCTCACCGTCCCATTGTTTTCGGTAACCAGCATGTTTTACAAGCGCGCTGAGTAGCGAATCGTTCGCAAACGAGTCCTTTCGGGTGGGTTGCGAAACAACGTGCGTCCCATCGTGCACGTGGGAGTCGGCGTACACCCGCAGCAACGGGGCCCCCCCGACGTGAAAACTCTATTACCAGTCCCCGATGACAAATGGGACAACGCTTGTAAACATTTGTCTAGCTCCGGAGCTGGACCGCCGTTAGAATGTTGCCATGTTGCATCGTCAGCTGCTGGCGTAAGCCTCGCTGAATCCGAAAGAGCGCGCCGTGTTCGCGTGCTTTTATTTTTCACGGTAAGCGCCCAAAGTTGCGCCACACCGCATGCCATCTGCGTAAAACAAACTATCCTGCTGGCAACGGCCCCGAACCGTTGCAGAAAACCCCTTGCGCATGCGAGGCAGCGTGTGAGAATTTGATCAATGCACCATCACCACCACCGCCTCATCGAACTCGTACCAGCTGGCCTGTGGGAATGGGACGCTCGTGTTTGTCGTGCATGGATATTTTGTAGTGCTTGAAAGCGAATTTATCAAGCACAGTTACCGTGCAGCATCCCCGCTGCGTAAGACTTTGGCGAAGCGTTTGGTGGAAAATTCGTTGCTACGAAAACGACACAAAGCATCGTTTAGCTAATACAGCGTGTGGTATTTATAATTAATAAAGCCATTGCAGCCTGTTGTGCTCTATTGACAGATGGCGGCTCGATTCCCATTCCCGCTCACGAAACGTTGTTCGTTGATTATTTAATGGAGGGTGGCACGGTCGCCTTACCATAAATAATCCGTCCGGTGTACGGACAGCACACCCGATTGTCCATCACTTCACAACTTATAATAATGACACCCACTTCGTTTGTTCCCCTCGCAACAGGAGTGTCCGCTTCCGACATGCTGCAGGACTTCTGCCATTTCAAGCAGCGGTCCAACTTCCAGCACGACGTCGCGCTGCTGCTGACCCGCGAACAGATCTGCCGTAATCCGGAGGAAAACAACTGCGACACGCTCGGGCTGGCAGAGCTGGGCACGATCTGTCGGGAGACGGCGTGCGCCATCGTACAGGATAATGGACTGTCGGCCGCGTTTACCATCGCCCATGAGCTCGGCCACGTGTAAGTATCACCCGGGTGGGTACGATCTCGTTCTCGGTTTAAAATTACTTACCCACCGAACAGCACGACACGAGCCACAATTACTCATCGGGAGCGACGCGCGACCGCGTGCGTTGTCGCGCGGTAAGGGCGAATCTGTGTGCACGGCGTGGTAAAGCGGATTACCGCGCGTTACCTACTTCCTAGACAACGGCGAATGATAAATGTTCGACGAACGATCGCGCACTTAGCCCTACTTGGTCGATGCATCCTCTGCGTCGACTCCGTAGCGAGCAACATGCAAGAGCGTGGACGCCGCGAACTGGACGCCGCATAAAAACCCACCCCGATGGGACGATGAAAAATAGGATGTACAATAAAATTTATTAAATACCATCCCGGCTACACGAACAGTGCGCTTGTAGCAGAACAAGCGCTCACCGACCACCGGATCGGCGCATAAAGCTCGCCAACAAATTGGATCGCACGAGCAGACACGGTGCCCTTCCGGGACGCTTAATGCCCGATGACCAATTGTGGCGTATAGAGACAAACGAGCGTGCTTCGAAGGCGAAAGGAATGGGAGAGCAATCGCGCCTGACAGAATCACGTTTTGCGGAAGATCAACAATTTTATGGCCTTTTGTTCTGCTACTGTCTCATCGGCGCGGTGTTGCTAATGAGAGGGAGGTGCGGTTTCCTTTACGGCGCGTTAGCGTCAGACAGTGTCACTACCGATCGTCCGGTCCGGTCCGTACGAAAGGCACATCATTAATTAAGCAAGCGCCGGCCCGTGCGCACATTGTCGCACGCGAAGCTCATAAACCACAACAGCTTATCCGCGAGATAGGCGATCGTAATTGATAAAGAATTTTATAGCTTCTTGCAATATCGTTGTCATGTTGATCAAGCCCGTTACTAAGGCATTTTTTGTCCGCATCGTTCAATAATATGTTGCCACGAAAGCCGTTCGCAAATGTTTGATTATAATTACATACCGGTTCATCTGCATGCAGTATGCCCCTTTAGATCATGTTCAGTACTATTCATAGAGTATCGAATTTGGTAGTACCGCACCAAATCACAATCGCCAACAACTGTGCCAAACCCGTCGAGTTGTGATTTACATAGCATGACTTATTCACCCTGGCAACAGTTGTAATTGACGCGCAGCATGACATATATGGAATTCCGATGTAATTTAGTTGTTCGCGACCAAAGTAACATAAGCAAACGGAACAATTTACATCGTATATGTGACGAATACGTTACCATCCGTCTCGGAACAAATTTAGACGCCACTAAGCGGCCACCTAGTTTGGCCACCGCCGTAGAGAGTTGACGCAACCAGTATCCATTAATTTGACATCCTTCTAACCATCACCCATCCCGAACTGGATGGTCTTCTTTCTCTTTCTCGCTCGTTCGCTGGACGCACTGCACATCGATTCATCGATTTCGAACTCGATCAACCCGCTCTACACACAGATTAGGAATGCCCCACGATGACGACAAACGATGCCAGCCGTATCGCGGGAGACCGTCCGGCAACAATCGTATCATGTCACGTACCATCGATCAAAACACGCATCCCTGGCAGTGGTCGAACTGTTCGCGCCAGACTATCACAGAGTTCCTCGAGTAAGTAGAACTATTCCTGCAACCACGCATCGATATGGTGAAGTGTAAACGTTAATGCTCCTAAAACAGTCGATCGTTCCGATGTCGTCAACGTCAAACCAAACCTCAAACGCCCCTTAATGTTAATGGTGCTCCAAACCATCAACAGCAAAATGGGTTAGCAAACTTTTTAAACAGTTTAAATGACGTTGGAGCGGTTCGAAATCGCGCCCATTTCTCGTGCATTTGGCCATGCCATAAATTATGTTATCGACACATTCATCGACGTGCAAACGCCGTTGATGCCGTGGGCCTCGCCACCCATATCGAGTGTCGCATCGCGCTGGATCATTAATCGAAACCCTCCCCGGTCGCGCGTTAGACACCGCCAAACTACCTGTGGTTAATTTTTTCGTAAGTGTTTATTGGTAAATCTGCGATGGTAGCAACGATGCAACGCCGCGTGTGTTTATGCAACCTTTTTTTTCCCGTACATTCCTTTTTATCAGGCTCACCGGAGCGGCGGAATCCCCTCGAATCTTTAGCCAGCTGCGTGACGCGAGACACAAAAAAAACTGTATAAAATTCCTTCCCACACATACACACACACACACACACACACACACACACACACACACACACACACACACACACACGCATGCACACGACGCGCCGTCGTCTCGCCCGATTTATGATCGTTCGATAATTAATGAAATTAATTTACTGCCGAAACCGACCACCCGGGCGAAAAACAGAAGAAAACGCTGCGGGAAGAGTTTTATTGGCAGTTTGGGGCTGGCCGGGATACATGGGGTCTTATCAGCAGCCACCGTTTCGTGGTGGACTAAATTTAATTAGTTTTTTTTTTTTGCTTGTTGCATCAGTCGCCCTTCCTAGGCGGGTGTCCGGGGTGAACGTTGTGGCGTGGCACACGATGTGTTTTTATTTTACTTCAAACATCGCTTATGGGTGATTTTTTATATCGTCCATAAATTTTATACGGATTTAAGTAGCAGGTTTGAAGTTGGTATAATTGATTTTCGTTGCTAATGACTTTAATTAGCTATCACATTTTTAGTGATTAGTGATCTTACTCCTACTTTGTATTTCATAATGCGTCTTTATTTATTTCTTCAACAACATGACATGTATGGCATGTCTGAACATAACATTTGACATCACCCTGATATGCAAATCAAACGACTTCGAATCGATGGGAGCGAGCCGATTGCAACCCTCGACCACCCAGCCCGTAATGGGGATGATAATCAAACGCACAAGAATTCACCCGATGCATCGTTAACTCATAACACAAACTTCGGTGTGTGTGTGTGTGTGTGTGTGTGTGTGTGTGTGTGTGTGTGGTGCGTGCTCGCCCTTGTGTTATTTTGTGTTTTGTATTGTTCTGAAACAAAAATCTCCTTCATTGTGTATTCCTCGCGATCCGTCAAATTGTCAATCCCTCCCAGCGCATCAATGCAATGTTTGACTTATCGCAAGGTTCCACCCCATGCTTTCACCACGAATCGCGATCGGTTAAAAGCAACGGAACACGACATAATGCCGGCCCGTGCGCTGCTTCTTGGGCGGTCGGATATGTTTTTTTTTTATTATTATTGTTACCATGCATACGCAACATAACGTACGCTTGTCATACAGACCCCGACTGTTCCCGGGGATGTACTGGTCTTGGCATTTTATGCTACCCGCAAAGTGAAAGTCAACTAGCAAGGCGAACAGAACAAAGGAAATCAATAAAATGTTCTGATCGAACATAAACAAAAAACGCCAATAAGGGGATGCGTCTCTCCTGCAACTATGCTCCATTACTTCCCGTCCAGGGTGGTCCCAGGATGCGCCGCCGTTCTTGACCCGCCGTTTAACGTTCTACCGGGTTCTTCACAGAGAAGGGTTGCAAAAGCGATCTGATTTATACCATTTACGCTTCGGGGCAGTTTAGCTGATATGTGCACGAATCTACCGGAGTGCCTTTTTGGGGTGCACTTTTCATACAACGATACGATTCGCAACCACCCGTTTTGATAACGGTCTTTTCCACTGAACACACACTAGCAGAAAAATATCTTCATTTTTTTTTCTCTCTTATCTTCGCTCCGAAGCGTAAACGAACCGCATCGGAAGAGCGGTATGATTTATGTTATTGAAGCTTATTAAAAATACATGAAATTGTGTACGATCGTTGTCAATTGGCCAATTACATGCTGTTGGTTATTGCAGTCTCTTCCGTTGCGTCCAAGAATTCGCAATTGTTTGTGGACAATGGAGCGAAGTGAGTCATTACGATGGCAGTTTTTATTCGTAATCGATCATGGGAACCTTTCGTGCGGCTTACTTGTTACTCTCACGCTACACGCTTTTGTAAGGAATTGCGAAGTGCAACACTGTTGATATTAGCTTCACAGTCGATTGAAGGATAGATTAAAATTCCCTACAAAAAAAGCGAATTAAAAATTATACATGAAAAAATTATAAGGAGAAATGGAAGAGTAAACAAAACTACCGACTTTCGCGCAGTTTGCAAGATAAAAAAAAATCAACAAAAAATCATACACCGCCTCATATTTTACCACTAATCAAATAATTGATCAACAACGATCAAAATAATCTCGTCGACCCCATGCCTTATACGGCACACCCGGTCCTGCGAACCCGACGTGCATCAAAGAAACCGTAACACATCCCGACACCGAACGTCGACAACCGAAATTGATTGGAGCAGTTTATTTCTTAGCCACAGGATACGGGCAGAAGGTAAAAAAAACCTCTCATGCATCGCATCCTGCTCGCCTTCTCGGTGCGGTGGAAAATAAATGTGCAATTGCACATGAGCCCCGGTGACCGGTCCGCAGCAGCTTCCAGAGGAAGCCACCGAAGCGAGAACAGCCAACCGCAAGCTAAAGGCCGGCAGCCGATGGAAAGATAAATCACCTTTCCTCTTACGCAATTTGGCGCGTTTGCCGAAAACGGAAAAGATGCCCTGCTTCGAACCGGCTTGGCAGTCAAAACCAGTACCACCGTAGCAAACGGCGAAAAAAAATGGAAGCCATCGTCGTCGTTATCCGGTGAAATCTTCATCGCGCGAGCTTGAAATGCGCGAAAAGAGTTTGATTTACGCCCTGGCCCCCCACCAAAAACCCCC
>JXWZ01000120.1:0-12067 GCA_000956215.1 Anopheles farauti No. 4
GTTTTTCTATGCTGTAATAACACAGCACCCCTAAGCGCCTCGCTACCTTGAGACGTCGTGTCGCAACCGTCTAATTCATATTTATCATCTTGGCTTTGCCATTAAATGTGAGTTATCACGTTTTACGATGTGAAACAAACAAGGCAAGCGCGGTCAAAAGGAGCGTATGAAATATGTCGCTTCCTTCACGCTTATGCACTCAATACGCTATCGCAACCCACGGCTCAGATATAACACCAAACGTAACATCTTCATGCAACTACCGTCGCTGGAGCTATCAAACGCTTGCTGTGAACCGGTTCCCATGGTTCTTGGCGCGAAATTTCATTTTTCATGCGGTACTATTTTAAGATCCTTTTTCGCTACGCGACCGAACCGATCTTCTCGAGTGCAGTACGGTGCTGGAACGCCAACAACACTTGGCAGACAGTTGAAATTAATGGCCCCGGCAGAGTCATGTGACACGTGAGGCACCAAATTCACTAAGGATCACATCCTGCCCGTTTCTCGTTCTATCACAATTCGCAGTGCTCAGTCGTACTTGTCGTGGTTGGGTGTGGTAGGATTAGGTATCGTATATTTTAGTAGAAAATGAATCAGTTAACTAAGCTCTGAGAGTTTCCTAACAAACGTTTTAAGGTGCTATTTATTGCGCTATCGCTCAAAAACATTCCCTCGAGAATAAAATTCATCACATCGACTGTTGTTTGGAACTGCAGGTGCTTTCAAAAAGTTGTTTGGACTAGTATAATACAAATTTAACATATTATCTAGATAACTTTTAAACATGGATATTAATATCATTAATATACTATTTTGAAATTGCAGAATACTTTTTGATGGATTTGTTTATTTTTTTAAAATAAATATTACCAAACACTTGTTCGGCCCAAAAGGACCTTTCCATGCGTGTTTTCTCCTAGTGCTATGGATAACACACTTTTTCTCCCCACAACAGTAAGTGTCAATCGTTTCTGTGGCTATGGGCGGGTGACATTTTCCTGTTTGCGATGACAATTGGTGCGTGCAAATGACACCTAAATTAAAGTTTCCGAGTTAGTTAAAAGCCACTACCCGCGGCCATTGCATGTTGACACGATTCAAATGGGAAAAACGAATACGACCTTACAGGACGCACCGAAAGAGAAACACCACAATCCACAAACGGAAATTGAAATACGAACTTCTTCTAGAAATCGATCCTACTCCCAAGGTGCACTGTGTACGTGTGCAGCAGAACAAACAAAAAATAATTGGCCTCAAATCGATCGATCACACTGCGGCGCGTATCAACCGCGCCAGCTCAAGTTGTGACCGAAACCGGGAAGAAAGGCACGGCCAAACTTGCTGATGTGGCCGTAATTCAACTTTGGGACGAGAAACGGACGATAACTATTTCCCGACTGTGAATGTTGATCCCGGTAGGGAGGGAGAGTGACATGGAAAAGAAAATTCGAGGACGGTTTTATTTGTTATTGATTGGATTTTTAGAGGGGTTCCGAACGATCTGGGAATTCACGTGATTCACTACGAAACTTTAATGTTTAATGCTGTTTATGGTAGAAAGGGAGGGAGCGTTGATGAAATTGTGTGGTAGAATTTTCATTAGGTGTGGCGATAAGAAAACCCGTAGGAAACCCCGAAATCTTCCTCGCTTGGCAACGAAAACTAATTAAATTCCCCATAATTAGCCTGATACTTCTATCGTTGATTGCACGAATCTAATTTTTCGCGCAACGAATAAGGAATGGTTTTTCCGCCTCATCAACGATTACACACCGAGCAGACGCGCCGTGCGGTCTGCAGGCTGATTGACGGATAGAGGAAATTTTCTCTCCTAGCCGGAACATACATCAGATGAAATGGTAAAAAGAAAGCAACCAAATCGACCAACATTTTCATTTCTCGAACACCCCGCGCCGTTGCATGCAACACGGGCGTCCGCTCGTATGGACAAACTTCGTCCTGTGCAGTGGGCTGTGGGGCAAGATTTATAGAATTACTCATCCGTTTCGAGCTCCCTTTACGAGCTGGGGTTGTTGCTCCCCTACTGGTCGAACCCAGCCCCGGTCAATGCAGGCCCCAGGCTTAGTAAGCGTCTTCAAATGAACCGGAAAAGAATCGGATATTTATGAACCAAACGAAACACCCTCTCCAGGGCCAGTCGTGGCAAACCTACGATGGAGCTCCAAGGACTACCACCATACCAACCGTTCACTCCCAGCTTATTTCCATTGTTTTTCGCGTGTGCAATAATGCTTCATTTGCCGCGCGTATACCAAAGTCATCGGCATTATTAGTGGAAGGGTTTTGTTAGTCTTTTCCCCCCATTCGCTTGACGCTTCCGTTCGCGTGAACCGGCGCCATCGAAACCCTTGCGCGATTCAGGAAGGAAAAAGTACGTTCCATAACGCAGCGAAAGAGAGATAAGCTCGGTAGATAAAGTTTTTCTTTATTTTTACTGCCATTGTCTGAGGTTTTTTATAGCTCCACTTTTCGCTTCTATCATACCGTTTTACCTCTGCGTGCATTTTCCGTCCAACAGTTTCCCGAGGGTGGCTTGGGTGATTAATGATTTGTTGTAAACAATAAAGGGTTCATTTCCCGGGTCCACATCGTTTAAGCTGAGGGCCAAAGCCGGTGTAATAATTACCAGGACATATGAAATGCCAATAGTGTATATCTACAGGGTAAGCATCTAAGGTAAATCTCGCGAGGGGAAGCTTGTCTCGCGTTTATGTAACGAATGGGGACAAACTAACAATATTGCACACATTCATTTGCATTCTGGTACGCCGTGGAAAGAACGTCGCAACGTTTTAGTCTGATGAACATAATCATATGCTTTCCTCTACCTCACTTTACTATTTTAGATCCCCGTCCTGATAGCTTTCCACTAGTCTGGGTTAATATTCAAACATTCGAATTCTATTTGGCCCAAAAATAAAAAACAAACATGGCATCTGCAAAGGATACAGCTTCGTTCTACTCTCGCGGCACGTCAGCCCAGTTCGAGTACGTACTGGCCTTGTATCCGCAGGTACTGAAGCTAAAGGCCGAAAACAAATGCAAAAAACCGGACGAACTCATCCGCCTGGACGATTGGTACCAGAACAAATTGCCACAGTTGATCAAGAAACGTGGCAAGGACCAGTACATGGTGCACGAAGAGCTAGTACAAACGATGAAGTGGAAACAAACGCGGGGCAAGTTTTATCCGCAACTGTCCTATCTGATCAAGGTAAACACACCCCGTGCCGTGCAAGCGGAAACGAAGAAAGCCTTCCGGAAGTTGCCCAACCTGGAGCAGGCCATAACGGCGCTGTCGAATCTGAAAGGTGTCGGCACGACAATGGCCTCGGCACTGCTAGCCGCCGCCGCCCCGGAAACGGCCCCTTTTATGGCGGACGAGTGTCTGATGGCGATACCGGAGATCGAAGGCATCGACTACACTACCCGGGAGTACATGAACTTCGTGCAGCACATACAGACCACGACGGATCGGTTAAATCGCGAGTGCCATCCCGCGGACAACAGTACACCTGAGCTGACGGGCAGCAGCAGTAGACCGATTTCATCGAAGAAAACTGGCAATGGAATGTACGGGAAAAATGCGGACTCAGACGAAACCGGTAGCTCTTCCAACGAAGATTCTTCCCGCGGACCGACACCGGCGAGAAAGCACAAAACAAACAAGTCTAGTACGACGCTATTGGCGTGTGAAAAAAAATGGTCCCCGCATAAGGTAGAGTTGGCCCTTTGGACGCACTATGTTGCGAGTGAATTGAAGCCAGATCTACTCGATCACATACCAGAGCCTGAAAATGTAACTGCAAGTAGTAACGATTGTAGCCAAATAGTGTCACCTAGTAATTCCTCCATCCAAGACAGGACATCACCTAACGGTGACTCCTTTAAGGTGTCGTTAGTGGGCGGAGAGTCTTCAGACGATAGTAACCTCGATACGGAGCACGGAAAGAGTGCATTAGTTTCGGATGATTCATCCAAGGATCATAAATTCGCCTTGGATGGTCTAGATGAAGGTACGAAATCAGATGAAAGCATTGGAGGGACTCTTAAGTCTAACAAATGTAGTAAAAACGCGTCCATTAGTAGTTCAAAACCAACGCACGCAAGGACAAGAAGCAGTTCCGACGAAGAAACGAGTTCACCTCCCAGTAAGAAAAATAGATTTAGTTAAATTTCAACAAACTGCTCGAAAATGTATGAAAGTAATTGTGAAAGTAATTGTGAACCTTTAAATCGTTTAACCCTATTGACAAAACTAAGCGTTTATTTTGATTCGATAAGCATCGATATCTATAAAAACCTTGCCGAAATGTGCATAGTTCAGTTACATTTTCATTAAAATTAGATGCATTCTGTTTCTATATTCCAAACATTCCCCTGATTCAAGAAAAAAAAGATTGTTTTGGCTAATCTAATTTTTTTTTTAATAATAATTTTCCAAAGAAAGATGATGCAATTTATCAATCTTTTATTTATTGAACTTTGGCAATTTATACATCACTTTCTTGTGTACAAATACACTCATTTTAAAATATTGTAATTTATTATGTTTGATTGAAGATAACATGTATAAAGTAGCTGTCCCAAATAATGATGATTAGTAAGGTAGAAAACACCCATCAAGTAAAACCATATACAAGAAAGCGACAAATTGTAAGAAAAATATACTAAAACTAAAACTAGTAGTACGAACAATTGTTGAGATTCTAGTAATGACTACAAAAACAACGTATGCATGCATGCATATGCAACTGAAAACAAAACAAAAAAAGGCAAAATACTAATCAAAGACAGCCTTTGAAAAACACTAAAATGCCGAAAACGGGCTGCACACGTCGTTTAGACACATAAATATAGTGAAAGTAGTAATTCGCTTGTAACAAATATTATAAATATATAATCCCATTTTAAGTACATTACATTATATCACTTTAAAATATACTGGAGAGATTGTGTCCTCTCTTTTGTCCATTACGATTACCTTTATGGACAGAACAAAAAGTTTGATTTGTAAAACCTACATAATTATGCTAACAAACACAGCCGCAGGGGGGAACAAATAAATAGTTTGTTTTCCACAAATTTAGAGTATAATAAAATACTACGAGCGAAAATTTCTTTTTTTTGACACTCGGTTCTTCCATTCATTTATCTTAAGTTAGATTCAAGTTAATCAATTGCTGCTTTCAAAGATGATTTTTCGTCATTTTACAGGAACATCGACTCAATATTATTATATTTTATATATTTTTCAGAAATTATTACAGAACTTTATCAATTTTCACCCAAAAGATAAAGGTAGGTAACCATACACAGCATCCGGTCTATGGTATAACAAACTACCATTTCTTTGCTCAACACTTACATCGCCGTATATTTTGAACCATGGATACCTTCATTAGACACGCACTGAATATTTGGCCCACTTTTTCCATTTCGCCGAATATCGCTTTACACGGAAATCTTTTCCGTGTGTTGAATTCTAAATATGCAACTCCAAAATAATCCTACCCAGCAGGCGTGTGATGTAGTCGATTGATTTTGTGCCTTTAACAAAATGCCTGTGTTCGCACGATTTGTTGAAGAGCTTCTCTTTACTGCTATCAGAAGAGGGAAAATTATTCAACACCTTCGGAAAACTCCTACCGGAATGTTCATCAACACTTCGGAGAGCAGGCGTACCGTTAAAGGTGCGAACTTTTTTGCCGTTTTACGTATTAAGGACGCGTTCGAAGGCAATCCCCAATCCCGACGATACGTGACGGCATTCAAAATGTCAATCATCGGTATGCATGAAGCATGAGCCTCCTGCTAGCTGGCTTATAAAGTTGTTTTTTTCAGTATCCACCACTTGTTCCATCGATGAGCATACCTGAGCTTATATTTTGTGCGCTTTTACAACACGTCGAACCTTAAGAGCCATACCTTGAAAACCTCCTTTTCGTTTTCTTTGCGTTTGGTTTCGGAACGTAAAGTGATACTACATCAAGGAGCAAAGAGGAAACGGTGAAAATGAATACCGACGCACGTAAATATACATTCAGATACATACATACATATATTTTGAGAGCACCCATCGTGCTGGGTAAACAAATACAGAATATTTCGTTTATCATCTTGAATACATTTATCGATTGGTTTCGTCTTTCGTTGTTGATTCACATAAAAAGTTTAGAATTGACTTAAATCAAAGAAGCTCATAATAAAATTAGACAAAAAACATTTCATTTTATTCCAAATTATTATTGTTGTAATTTTATAAATTTTGAGAAATAATAAAATATTGAAACAATTCTTCAAAATTTACACAACACGTTTAGGCAGTTTATCAATCAATTAAGATAAATATTCTGCGAAAAATCTAAAAAATTCATTCATCTTGAATTCATCTTGAAAAAATGAGCTGGAAACGTATATAAACTCATGATAAATTATTTTGACAACATGTCTTTAAAGTTTATCTATCTAAGGGTCACGGCTTCACATCTTAAGTACGTGTTTGTGGGATTGCGTAAGAAACTCACAAACAACTAAATTTAACCCAGCTTTCGTAGAAACCACCTCGAGGAAGGAAAGCAGGCTCAAGCCGAGCTTCGGGTCAAAGGATAAACTAAATCGGGTCATTGTTCTATTAATGATGCGTCCTTTTCTCGGCTGCTTTTTCCATTCCCTATGTAGACACACTCTCATTTGCCCATCCACTACCGTGAGGTAAACAAACCTCAGCACTATCAGGTCACCTCCGCTACCTTCCCTTGCAGCTCCGTTACAATCCTGCTCCATGTCGAACGTAATCAAATTAATGGTTATAGACGGAATAACGCGGCAAAGGTACACAACGCAACGGTCGCGCAACTCGTAGCACGCATGTATCTGTCACCACACTGACAGCGCGCTTGGAAGGAGAAAGCAAACAACAAACACACTAGAAAAAGCCATTTCCTTAAGGCAAACACATCCACACGAAAAGGGAGCATATTGTGTCGGGTTTTTTGACACCCTCTCCAGCCGACTTGGATGAATTGCGGTACAATTTTATCAGTACGTTTTCCACTTCCGAGACGGGTTTCTTCAGTGAGCGGGATGGAGACGAAAACTACTACACTAGTGCACCAGTCAAGGTTTTTGGAATTTAATTTCCATCCCAAATAACATACCCCCAAACGTGGTCTCGCTCGTCGCTAATAACACATTGTTCTTCCACTCGCCCTCGACAGATAGGGGAAAAACACTGTCAACATCAAGGAAAGGTCGCTTTTAGTGTGTACACGCGCCAGAATATGAGCGGTGAAAATGAATTAATTTGCAAGCACCCCCGAAAAGCGGACCAGATGGGAAAAGTTCAACCGCCGCTCGGTGCAAAAAAAAACGGAAGGATAATGGTTTGTCGTGTGAATGTTCCGTTTCAACTCGCCGGCTCGAGTGCCACACATCAGTGAGGTACAGGATAATTGGATGATAAGGAAAGTTTTTCGCCGTGCACGCCGGTTCGCCGGTAAACGCAGCCCAGCAAAGGCGTATGCCCCGGCAGCACCGACCGGCTCATGAAATTTTAATCGCCAGCAGTTTGTTTGCTTCGGTGGAAATTTGTCCCACAAATTAACCATACATAGCCTGGTATGCGCGGTGCCTCACTGCCCCATCCTTAGCTGTGGTGTTTGCTGCTTGGATTTGCAAGGATCATCGGATGTCCACGTTGGAATTAACCTGTCCACCGTACGCCTCTGGCATGATCGTCATTTGTCAGACCGAGTGTGCAAACATTCTCCCTTACTGTGACATTTTTTCGTTTTTTCCGCTTCTTGTGTGCTCCATTAATAATCCTACCCATGGTATATGGTCCAGCACAGACAAACAACTCTGCCTGGAAGCAGCGAGCATACAGCATACAGAAGTCAAGCATAGCGTTTTGGAATCCTGAGTGCAATAGACACCGGGTAAGCCGTAAACTAAAAGCGCGCAGAATGCAAAAAACAGCATCATAATTCATCGTACGTAGCGAGAGGCACGTATGCACCCCAGTGCGAAATGCATTTTTAGGAATACTGACATCCATTTGCAGATCATAATTCACTGGATACGTGCCTCACCGGATGTCTACCATTCCGGACGTCGTAGTCAGTTCGTAATTCGTGCAATAGCTTCCATCGTTCGTGGTGCTTCATGTCCTGGAAACTTTCTGATTTATTTTGCCTTGCTCAATGCTTTTTTTTAATAAGCGGCTACTATTTGTCTACAATATTCAATCTATCGTTTTCACACAATTTTCTGAAAAAGATACTTGAATAATTCTTCAAAGGATTTCGAAATTCAAACACATGCTCTCGCTGAAGGCTCTGGAAAACTAAATTCAACCAGACGGGGCCGGAAGAAAGCGAAAAATCCAGTTTATCAGTAATGGTTTTCGTCGATCGTTGGTTCGTTCATTTCAAATTTCATGCTTCACTGGATGAACGGAACGGCCACTGACAATACACTTTTATCAAACAAGCCTAAACGGAAACATGTAAAACGTTTCAAAAATCTACTTAAAAGTAATTCACACTCGTTGGAATGAAATTGTTAGCACCACGAACGATAGTCAGTTCTGATTTTATAGCTCCAGATTGGACACATTAAACTGCTTTCTTTTAGGTTTTCTGGGCTAAATTCTGCCGGAAAGAATTTCTAGTTCGAGTCTCTATCTTTATGATCTGACGTGAAGTCGTAGCAGCAAATAAAATTCTCTTTGTGTTGTACTGAAAACCGCAGTATCATTTCCGCATATGCCTAATGTAATTTTCGACATACAAAAAATAGCTGCAGATTCCATCACGCAAATCGGATTTAAATCCTCGCTGTCATGCGTACATACGCTTGTTTCCAAAGGATTGCAGAGAAGGAGGATTTTTCTTGCGCCTTCTATCGAAAAATTCTGTTTCAAACTGCGTATTAGAGAGACGTAGCCAAACCTAACGCAAATAAACGTCGGGAAGCTTCGAAAACGAATTTCTGAAATGGATTTGACGACTCTAGAACGATAGAATACTTCAACGATAAGCTGAAACGGGCGTAGTGGCACGGAAAAACTTCTAAACGTTAAAGCGTGGCCCGAAAAGGGCTATGGTTATTGGTTAAATTTTTCGTTTAATGTTTCAACGCTCGTGCGCCTTCTCCAGTTCGGTTTCTTGTTTATTGTCATTCCAAACGGTTTTCGCATCGGGATAACGCCCTATGGGAGTGTCACTTTGGTGATGCCCACCCACACCAGCAGCGGAATATTTGTAATTTTCAACAAAAGTCTCCCCGCTGCTGTGCGTTTGCAGGATTGCGTGTCTATTCATTTGCCGGCGTCGGAAAATGTATACATATTCGTTGTCATCCCTTCGATCGCTGCCAATAGAGCATGTGCAGGATAGGGCTGGGGTAAAACCGTTCCATTTTATGGAAATTGTTACGGAACGTAGCCGGGTGCCATCATCAAAACACATCCCAACTTGCCATAACGCATAAACACCTCCACCTATGCGAGGTAAGTTCGAGGATTCTGTCCGGTGCAGACATTCTGCCTACAAACAAGCCTGCAGCATGTGTGGTTTCGTGCGTGGGAAGGATATATTTGTGTTGGTGTGCACTGTAGTAAAAAAGAAGCCACCCAGAGCCAGCCTTTGTTTAATCGAGCAGTCAACAGTGTGCGGTGTGCGTTGAACGTAGGGAACGGCACACAAGGTGGTGTATGGGTATTTTTGATGAATTCTCCAGTGAAACCATCCAATGAGGGTGGGTGTTTGGTTCAGGTGGTGTTTTTTTATTTCCCATCTCGCCTGCGTCGAACGTGGTTCGGTCGGGGGTGATCCATGGGATGATTGGGAGGGGTAGGGTGCGACCTACGTGAAACGATGATACAAATCCCTCCCCAGCACACATTCAAATGCCACCTCCGCAAGACGGACGGCCGGCGTACTTTGTCAAGCGTTTTCACTCCGTCCCGGCGAAAATTCGTTTATTACACTTGAAGGAATTCACACTGATGAGCAAAAAGGATCCCCCGGCCGTTGGTTTTCCTCCTCCCGTGCCAACATTTCTTCCCATTGTTTGTGATCTGTCACACACCGCCACTCAGTTGCGCCGCAGGACGCAAAGGTTTCGTTATGAATTTTATTGATTTATTGTACACCACCGGCAGTGTTCGCAGGCGATACACTGGAGAAAATGTTACGCGTGGTTGTTGTGTCTGCTTTTTGGCCGTGTTTTGCTGAGCAGATTTTCTTTTACAGCGCGCTTGTCACAAGCGGTTTTGGTCTAGCGAATAAATTGGTTTTATGATTAAAGTCATGCTTATCGTACAATATTTGTAGACTATATTCAAGCTTTTGGTAAAAATACCGACTTAGACACTGCATAGGATTGGATTGGGTTTGATGAAGATGGATGGAATTTTGGGTATTTTTTTGTTTATTAAATTTGGAGCTCAAAAACTTTGCAAAAATATTTTTTTCATAAAAAAAACTGTTTCATTAGTTTGCTTCACATAAAAGGCACTTCCACTTTTACACACAAACATTGCACACATAGTTTGTGTATATGTATTACTTTTTAAAATTCTATATTAGTTTTTTTTTAATATTCCATAGAATGTAAACCAAATTCAGTAGGAGGAAGATGGCGAAAATGCATTGCTTTCACATAAAAAAAAATTGCTTATATAAATACCACTACTTCTGCATCAATACACAATCAATTTCTACCCTCCCGGTTCAATCTTGTTTTGCTCCGAAACGGAAGCAACCGATTGGAGCGAAATAACAAAACCTCAGATAGAGAAGTAGCTTGTGGAAACGACTCGATCCTACCACGATTTACAACCAGCAAAGTTCACACGTCGAATGGAGCGGATAAGACGAATCAAAGCACTAACAGAACATCATAAAGTACGGTGGAGCTGTAACGACGACATGCAAAAAGAAAAATGTACACCAGAACGGTAAACAACAGCTGCCGATCGGCGTTGTGGTGGACACATTCTTCGGATGGAAACGCAAAAGAAATGCTGCAAAAAACGAATCTCGGTGCACGACGACATCCGGACGAAGCTGGTTAAGTGTTTGAACAACTGTTTGCAGTCGGTGTGGGGAAAACAGGACACTTCCCAACAGGCACGATTGTAGTTCGAAAGTGTTTTGCATTGCACTTTGCAGCAAACTTTCGTACGTCGACAGGTTTCTTATCCCATCCCGTCACAGACAGCGATGTTTGCTATTGGCAGGCGATTCCCAACACCGATTGACAGAATGAGAGCATTCGTTCGGGATGTAACAGCGCTACGTTCAGTATGACGCAAGCAGTAGCATGTAAGAGAGAAAACATAATTGAGTTCGACGTAAACGAACCGGGAAGTGGAATGTGGACATAGATCATTACATCACCCGCATTGTATCCGCCGTATGTCTGATTTGTCTTCGCCTTCCAAAGCTTTGCGAAAAAAAAAGGATTTTAAGCTTTAAGCGGAGGCACAAATCAAACAAATAATCACTGTCTTTCCTGCCGGGGTGATCCCGCCTGATCCCGCCTGCACACCAAGCAACGCCTCTTCACCGGAAGTGACCGGAAGAAACCCGGTAAAAGCAAGTGCAGCTCGGAGTGAAGACTTTTCATGCCCCTCCGCCTCCTATTGCATGGCAAGCCAGCGAATGGAATTTTAATCCTTTCGAGTGTCCTTTCCTGCTTCGCAAACGCTGAACCGTACGCATGAAATCCATTTTTCTACGGCCATTCTTTTCTGCCTACTTCCGGTCACGAGGGACCGGGACTTGTGCCGCCTACCCGTCTTCAAATCCAGCAGAATGAACGACCATAAACTTGCAGTCAAATGGCAGCGTATAGGAGCGCCCCATCCACGCTGGTACACTTGGGAGTCGTAAGGCTAGACGAGCGCCATCATTTTAAAATGCTTTTTCCTCCACTTGCCTCACAGCAGGCTTCCCCGTAGCCGGAGCCCGGAAGTGCCGTTCCTCGCGGGTCGACCGTCACGGTTGGTCACTTATCGACACTCACTGCG
>JXWZ01000124.1:0-165889 GCA_000956215.1 Anopheles farauti No. 4
GCAAGCCAAGCAGATTAGTTCTAGTACTAATTCTAGATTTTCATCCTTCGTTTGTTTAATCATTTACCATTTATATCGTTGGTTATTCATGATGTAATTGTTATCAATATTCTTAAATATTTGTAGAAATACCATGTTCGCTCATTTATACTGTCCCGAAAATAGGGTTAAGTTTTATTTTAAGTAAAATAAACAAAATGCTGCTACATTTTATACTTCCGTACGTCAAATTCATCCCATGAAACTAACGTTACAATGTTGAACATGAAAATAAGTTGTTGTAGCTAACTCTCGAAACTAACTTTACCTCAAAATTTAATTATTGATAACGAATGCTTACGGTTGCACAATTTAGACTTGTAATCGTAGAAATATTTTAGCTGCGGGTTTTGTTACAAGTGCCCGACCGTGAGCATAAATCTTATTTAGATAAATTCATAATTCCATTCATTAGTTTGGGCTGAAGATGATTATAAAAAATTACTGCAAATTACACCGGTACAACCAAATGCACGCTGCTAATAGGAAATTGATCCAACCGATTATCGCCTGCACGACGTACTTGTGCATTCGTCTCATTCGTGTCGCTGCACTTTTCCCTGGTAGCTGGTGTGTGATTGTGGTGCTGATACCGATATTGTCGGTCGCCATCATTCACAGCATCTCTGCGCTTGCACACACCCCCGTGCACACGTGGGCGTGCGCCATGTTTCTACCAAAGCGAGTTAGTAGTGGATAGTTACCGCATAATAAAGTTCTACGAAATCAGTGCAGCCTTTTAGCGGTGACACGGGTTTCAGCGTGCGTCACAAGGGAAGCGGGCGTAAAGGAGACAAAATTACGCCAGCATTGATTGCACCACCCGGTTGGAGGTGTGTTTATATGTTAGTGAATGTGCGTGTAAAAGGGAGAGAGAGAGAGAGAGCGCGAGTGGAGGCATGGAATCACAGAGCAGTTCATGCTGCAAGACCTTTCCACAACAGCAGCAACAGGAGCGATGGCATCATCACTAAGGGATCTAAGGTAGGTTCTGGCCCGGTACGTAGCAAGGCCGCGACAAAACCGTGCGGTTTACGTACACATCTAGATGACGGTTGCGAATGCAGCGAACCAAAACGCGAACCCGTCGACTAGGCATGACTGCTCGCGCGGCACACACCGACGTCACACCGTGGCAACGGATGCAACGAACACGAAACGCGAAGCTGGAAAACGGGTTGCCGCGACGGTGAGTTTCCAACGGTACTCATAATTTGTTCCCTGTTCATTATGTTATTTATTTTCGCTCCGGCTTTTCGCTTCCAAGCCACCGACCCAAAGTGGCGTACCGGGTGTTCGATGTGAGTCTGCTTTGCTCTCGGCACCACTGGGTCGATTCGACGCGCACTACAAAATGCAATCCGCTGGTTGTGGTCACCGATTTGGCCGGTTCGGAAAAGCTTCATACACTGTTGAGCACTCTGGTGGTTAAGACTCACAGCGATTTCTCAAACAGTTGTAAAGATTGTGAATTTTTAGGGTTTTCTCGCTGATAGGAACGATATTTACGGCCTTGCGACAACGGCAGCGATTGCTCCGCGAAGTTACTGTGAATGTTGTAAACATGAAACTGTAAGCGACGCTATTGAAACAATTCCATGAAAATGTTGTCCATCTTGAACAACTGCTGATACATGCTGATGTATGCATATATTATCGATGTATACACAAGTAATGAGTTATTTGCCAGTCCATGGCAAGTGAAAAAAAATTTTTACTTAAAAAATTTAAAGGTTTTTTTAATCCTGATTCCAAAAATCATTTCCATTCCTGAATCCAAAAATCATAGATTCTTAGCAGCTCTGTGTAGTGTGTATACAAATTTTGTCTAAAATTTTCAGCTTAGATTTTGAGCAAAAGTTTCAGCTCAGAAGTAGTTCATATTCCACAGCTGTCTTCAGTTTCTGTTCGGGCAGTTTGTTAGTAATATTATTCACGTTGTTTGAAATGAAGGTATTGTGATTGATGTTATTTTTTTACAATTTCTTCAAATGATGTTAATAGTTTAATTTTCATAATTAATTATTTCATTTATCATTATTGTACTTGCACGATGATTGCCTGTTAACAATCTTAACTATGGAGAAAAACCTTCAAACCCCTAAGACACTTCTTCCATCTCATTTTGAAACCATGTCTTAAGTTTAGTTTCAACAATCAACTTACTAACCAGTATTTTTCTGCTCGCTCATAGCCTGTAATTTTTGTGAGTTTGGTTTCAGATATTTTATAAAAACATTTTCTGGTCAATTTTTTAACTTTTAAGAGACACTTATGTGTCATTTAAGCAAAGCGAGTGCTATAAATTTTAATACAATATGAAGCTATCGAGAATCATGTCGAGAAATATTCTGTGGTGAATACGTAAGTAATACATGATTATAGAATGGCATATAAATTATGTTTAACCAAGTAAACTGTGCGTGGTAATTATAGCGATGATGAACTAACTTAATTTTGTGTCCATCTTGTGTATTATTTGTTTGAGCATAACTCTCAATATCTCTCAAAAAATATACACGAAAAAGGCATAGAACGAAGCAACGTAGAAATAAACCAAGATATCTTCTAAAAAGAGAAAGCAGTAAGTAGCTATGGAGTAAACGTATTCCATCTTTTTAGAGTTTTTTTATTTTTACGATAATATAACGTAAAACTTACCTGCAAAGAATCTTCAGTAAAACAATACGACGGGTTGACAGCGAACGTAAATGCAATTTGATGTGCTTGTGAAAGTACCCGATCTCAAGATAGCAAAGATTGGATACTGGACGACAGTATGGCACATTCTTCAAACGACGTGCTCTACTGTTGGTATGGTGGTGAGTACGATTTTTTGTCTCTCTGCACATCATATGTTGGCGCAGATATGTATCGCGTGGTGCAGTGCAACGAGGTTTATGCAATTCGGGGCCAAAAGCCTCAACATCGACGCACCGTAACAGCTTCATACTATCGACGACGACAATAATGGTTAATGTGAGTGGCCGCACGAAATGGGGAACGCACGCTAATGGGAACCCAATGTTGCGGTCGAGTTCTGCATGCCGCCCCGACCGATGTTGATAATGATGTCAGGAATGCTGCCACCGCTTGTCATGACCAGCCCGTAACCTACCGAACCGAACGCACCGGCCTGACCTTACCTGACCCAGCTCGGTGCGGAAGGCTTCCGCATGCATAAGAAGCCATTCGGGTTGCGGGATCGCAAAAACCGGGCAGTCTATCCTTCTGCACGCTGGATGGCCGGCCGGGGACCTACCTGATGGCCGGTGGGTGCTGCAGGACCGAAGCTTCTCCGGTATTTATGATGATGGCTTACCGTTGGCCGTCTTTTTTTATTATCTTACTTCAGAGCAGCTACGGGCCATTAGTGAGCAAACTGCAACATTATTCAAGCATCTTTTTTATGCCCCACGTGTGTGTGTGTGTGAGGGAGTGTTTGTGTGCACCCTGTGCTTGGATGAAGGGTCCAATCCTTGCCGGAGGCAACGGTTTCGGTCCTGTGGCCGATTTTATAGAATCCATTTCGTCGTATGTCCATTTCGCTTCCGAGCGAAACGGATACTGCCGGGGGTTGACGGGTATCCGCCGCATCCACCTGGTCGTGGGTTTCGGTGGTTTACAGCGCGAAACACGCTGGGGTGAAGCGCATGCAGTGCTGTTTTGCTCTACCAGTCTGTCGCCATTTCGCCGCATACGCTGGGGGAAAGGAGAAGAGCCAGCAAAAAAAAAAAAACGCCAGAAATGCTTGGAAAGCTTGTCATTGGATTGCCAGCGGCCTCCAACCCATGGGTCGTGGGGGAGGGTTTTGTGGCTTCGGCTTCCTATCGGCTTTGGCCGGGCACACGAACCAGATGTCGGAATGATTTCTTTTTAGATCGGATTACGAGCTTCATAAAATTTGCAAAATTGTCAACCTGTCTCCGGTTTCTCGGTTGATGTGTTCCGTTTCCGCTGTGCATGTAGCGTGGTGCATTCGCGAACCGGGTGAGATTCGTGGCGGACCAGCAGTGCATCAGTTGTCGCGGGTCTTTTTTTCGCGCTGTTCTGCTTCACCGCCACTCGTTACTTTCTATGCCATTTTCGCCACAACGCCACGGTCACCATCACTCACACTTCCATCTGGACCACTGGTAGGTAATGGGCTTCGGCTCCACCGACCAGCGACCTGGTAATGGATCCTGGCTGCACCGTACCTGATGCATCATTCAAACCACTGCGCGAGCTCGCGGAAATCTGTCCCGGTGGTCATAATTGTTGGAAAAAGTTTTTCTAACGTCACACTCGGGGACACACGACTATCCCGGCTTGACTGTTTGCTTTGACTGTGTGTGTGTATGTGTGCGCGCAGCACTGCACGAGCGATAATAGTGCAATAGAACTTTCCACCGGTTTGCGTGGGCACCCACAGAAAAGGGATTAATTTAAACTTGTTTGCACGCTGTTAGTTGGCGCGAGAGAAGCTTCTGCTGTGCTAGTCTTCATCATTGGACGGAGCTGTGACAAGTGTTTGAAGGTTTCGTGCGCACAATGGGACTGATAATGAAGCATTTACGACCGTTCAGATGCGGTTTGTACAGCTGTTTGCTGTACAAAACGGTTTGGTTAATTTTTTTAAAATAAATTTCGAATGTTTTGTGTAGTTTGTATTGTTCAGGTCTGTTCCTCTTCACGAATGAAATCATTACCGTTCTGTAGGACTCCAGTCCTGGATCCTTTCATTAGTTTTTATTCAAAATGATGATTTTAATGACGAACAATAGAACAATGTTGCTACGAATTTTGTAAATATTTCATCATTCAAAATTACTGTTTCTTTACATTTATTTCGTTTTTAGTTTTTTAATGTTCTTTTACCGCTTTCACAGTTTTCATTCAAATGATAGCTTTAACATATATAATTTCTACTATACTACAATATTGCTTACAAAATCCATATTGCTCAAGTTGGTTATACGCAACACTTCATTTGTTTTAACTTTTTAATGATTTAATTTCTATCCATTTTTTATATATAAGAATTTAATTAATGAATTCATATATAAGAATTTCTTTACCCAATTGTAAATTTTTCGTTTCATACGCATTGCTAAACAAGTTACGTTTACGTTTGGAGTTTATTGAAATATTTAAGATGTTGTTACATATTATTTATTATTTCAGATAAATAAATTCATCTCTTGGCTTTTTTGTTTTTGTTGTACGCGATTATTACAATAAATATTAAATTAAGTTGCTTGTATAGATATTCACAAACATGGAAATAATGCTGCACTAAAACCAAGAATTATTTAAATTTAAAACTAAAACAAGTGTTATTTGTGTTCGTCATAACATATTTATGGTTTGAAGTATCATTACAAAACAAATAACAGAGAAAACGTTGTAAAATAACGGTCGAATTAAGTTTTAAATGAAAAATAAAACAATGGAAACGAAAGTTTGTGCTTACTTACATGAGAATTAAAACGAGTTCAAAAATTATTACCAGTATGAATAAGTGGTTATAATGCTATAATATGAGACTCTCATTTTAAAAAAATACGTTGCTCATGTAAAACATTAAAAAATAATAGCACGTTTATCTCAAGCGAAGTCTAATTACTGCTGCTGTAACGATATTCAAATCAATCTGTTAACGACAAAATTTTAAGAATTGCAGTGAAGTAGTTAAAATCATCGAAATGTCATGACATTATCGACCGCGTACAAAATCTCAGAAGTTCTTATAATCTAATAGTGGAGCTTAATGCGGAAGTTCAAAGCCGTAACTTAGAGCAGCACAACGCAACGACAAATTCGTAGTTCAACAAACCATCAGCCCGTTCAGCTCGGTTTTTTTACGCCCTCGTTTTGGCCACGGTCCGGAGAGCATATGGCAACCACTGCGGAAGGAATATCAAATCGAAGATTAATGCTAATTGTTTCGAGCGCTCGAAGGTCCCTGGCTAGTGCCGTTTGCCGTATGCCGTTTACCATAATCTTCCTGGGCCCTCGATGGGACCCGCGCGAAGTTCTCGGCTCTGAAGCATTGATTCTAATTACCCCATTCCAGGGCTGTTTCGCGTGTCGTTGGTTCACCCCGAGGTAGAATCTTTTCGTTTCGTTGACCGCGTAAGTGGTGTAATGGTATTTTGCTCGTCGAAACGGAGGAACCTGGGAAAAGCTGGAACAACAGTGACGGACCGTTCGTGCGTCGAGTATCAGTTACGTTTCCCAGGCAGATTTACGCTCTTATCATTATAACTCTCGTTAACATATGTTGCTCGGTGGGGCTTCGCAGAGAGATGGGACGGGGCTACCGGACGTACCGTTGCAGTTGAAATGGATAGTTGATGTAAGAGGTAGATTTCTGATTAGTTAACGTTCGGCCTGGAAGCTGGATGGTTGGATGGTACTTGGATCGCCCAACGCGCATGCACGCCGTTGTTGTTTCCGATCAGACACAAAAACAACAGCTGGACTTCGTTGCCATGCTGTGTTGTCGGGGTGCTTCAAGTTCAAGACCACTGCCAACAACCTTTGCTACCTTCGCCTGAGAAGCATGAATTTCTCAGCCATGCCGTGCGGCCACTCGAATGGCGAGTGAATCGATGCAGAACGCAATTCCGGTGGCACGTGTTGACGTTCGCTGTTGGCTGTTGCAAAAATGCGCCATACCGTCGCCTCTCTCTCTCTCTTTGATAAATGTAGGATTAAAGCAAAAACATTAAGTTATGTAGCGAAAAGATGCTGCCCGTGGTGAACCGAAGCTAGAATGGAGCATCGGATAGAAGAGGAAAATCCGCGATTTCTTACGCGGTTCGATTATTGTCCTCTCTGTTTCGTACGGTTCATTCACTCGTTCGCGTTCTTTGTTTCGTCGGGGGAACGTGTAATGGGGGTATAATCGTGTTCGTTTTCTTATGGCAAAGGCAGGCATCCAAGCAAGCCTGCGAGACTGACGCACAAACAAGTCAACGAACGGAACAGCGAACTTTATGATCGATTAAGGGGTGGATCGATGGGTGGAGATTGTAGAGAACATTAGGTGAGATTAGGCTTTGATTTGCATTTCAAATCGCTCCGAGCGTACATTTCAAGGCTTGAAATATATTTCAAATTGCATAGAAGTTTTATTTTGAAGTAAGTTTTTGTCTTTAGTATTTAAACATAAAATATTTTTATTCTTATATAAGTTTAAAGAAGAAGTATTTTACAAAAATATTGAATCATACTACTAACTATTTAGAATAGTCCCCATAATTATAGGTATTTGATTAAAAACTTACTGCTCATGCATGTTTTAATTGCTTAAGTATTTCGGAAGTATATTTTGTATAAATAACTCCCACATGCTATTTGAGGTAACAACATCGTTTGCTTACATGGTGGAGCTCGTAACTTTCATTGTGAACCTTTTGAAGTCGTTTGCTGCGCATTAGAAAACCTCTGAGGTTTGAGAAAAAAAAGCTGTGCGACGGTTGCATGTTTTTTAAACTTCAACAAGAAAAAAAAATACCCCAACAAAATAACGCTCCGGTGAATCAATTGCTTCCGCCAGTATTAGAAAAAACCGCATACTGTAGAAAATGAGAAAAAGCTTTGAAGTCATCACCCAATTCTCATGGTTCGGTTCGACCGCACGATCGAAGTTCGCACACACATACATGCTGAAGAGACTCCTAGAGCATAGGCATCATAAACCGCTCGCGCAGTATTCACGCACGCAGGAAATGAGATTCTGAAACGCGGCCGGTGGGAAGCAGGCTGGTCGGTGCGGCCAAGAAGCCATCGACTCCGGTGGCTTTCAGCGTTTGGGCAGGAAAACACCAACACTACTGCGAGCGAAGTGCGGTCTGCGGTCACGATCGACACAGTTAGTTACGCGCTGGTTCTGGGATTCCAAAAGGAGAGAGAAAGAGAGAGGAGAGAGAGAGAGAGAGAGAGAAGGAGAAAAAGAGAGGAGCTATCTTGGTCGTATGCTGAAAAGGAAATGCTTGCCCGAATCAAAGCTCGCAAACAACGCTCCAAAGCGGAATGTAGCGATGAAAGAGACGAGGAAGGAGTAATGTGAGAGAGCTTCGTGAGATCGAGAAAGAGAGTATGTGTGTGTGTGTGTGTGTACGCAGAGACGATCTTGAACTTGGAAGACGGCGCTTTTCCACCACGATCGCGCTCCCGGTCCGGTTGGGCGGCCAGTTCGATGTGCGCCAGAGTCGTCTCTGGAGGCTTCACAAACGAAACCGCGTGACGCTTTCCGCTTTGGTTGCAACGCGAGCTAACGGTGCATTTGGTTGATTCGAACGATCCTCCGTTCCAGGTGAGGTTTCCTACTGTGTGCCTGCGTGTGCGTGTGTGTTTATCTGGTGGTGTGTTCTTTTGTCTTCGTGACCCGTTGTGTGGCACGGCGGAAGGGTTACACGATTGCACCGAGACCGACAGAATAATCAAAGAGGTGAACCGCAAACTCCAAGCGTTTGTGTTCGAGAAGAACGGTGCCTCCTCTTACGCCTGCCGCAGTGGGGTGGATGAAAACAGAATCAGTTGAAGGAACGGGCTTGCAGCAGAACTCTGTTGGAAAAGGCTGAGAAAGTGCATTTCGCCGCAATCGTTAGCAGAGGTGAAAAGTGTTTAATGCTGGAATGTGCTCAACGCTTCATTTTCAAGCATCGAAAATATTGTGTAGTGTGAAGAATTTATTCCCTTTTCCATATTCCAAACCGTCATCAGTATGCCGCGAATTATTATAGAAATCCAATTGGGAACGTTCTCGGTTCACGGAGTTCGCGTTTCGCAGGGAAATTTCGTGTGATTGCGCTATTAACATTGAACCCGAAGCTTCGCACCGTATCTTAGGAATGCGTGAAATGTGCGTCTTTTTGTTTCTGGAAAACCCTCCGTACCAAGTGCCATTGTGACACAAACACATTCACTCATTCCGGGAGCCAACGCTAAGGGTGGCCGGAAACTTAAGTGACAGTGTCTGTCTTGTGTTGCCGCCGGAATGGAAAGTGTGCGCCACTTTGCCAACTAACGCTGAAAAAACAAAGTGCTGGTTGAGGTTTTTTTTCTGTTGTCTGCTGAAATCATCTTCATTTCCTAATATGGGAGTGCACATTTGTGGGTGAGGACGCATGTGAAAGAATTTTATCCACTTTTCCACTCACCCTTGCTTGGGGAGGAACCGGGGGGGTGGGGGTGTTTTCTGCGGGTGTTTCGCCCAGCTCTTATCGGTGGGTAGGAAACGTTCTGGTTGTGCTGTTTCTAAGTGAACCAAATGGTATAAATGAAGTAAAGTGGGGAAGTGGAAAAGAATTAGAATACAAAATGGAATACACAAAGCACCCCCTTCCCGGCGGTCGCAGGGAATGACACCCTTCACTTATTTGTGTGTGAGTGTGTGTGTGCGTGTTTGTGCGTCTCTGGAGTGCAAAAGAAGCAATAAACGGAAAAGCGGCCCTATGCTCAAGCCCAAGTTAGAAGTGGCGTGTGCATGTGTGTATGTGTTTGTTTGTGCGCCTGCGAGAAAAAATAACGACGGAAATCACTTGAATATTGCATTAACGGGTGTCTGTGCCGCGGATCCGCGACCGTCCGGACTGTCAACCCGCTGGCTAAAGGCGATGATCGCAGCGTTGCCTCTTCACATTAGAAGGAGCGATGAAAAGCTGGAACAGGAAAAACCCGCATGCTAGTGCGAGACAGCACGACGGATGGTCGGAAAATGTGCCGGCGGAAGTTGGCTTTATGGCGCATAAGAAGCGATTTCGGAATGAAAAGTTGCAAATGCGAATATTACGCGGCCGCGCGAAAACCAGCAGCTCATAATGATGGAAGGGATTCGCGGGAATTCGAGGATGATTGACACGGCGACGGTATGTGAATGGGTGTGCCGGTGGGTGGGTGTCCGTGCAAAGTGCGCTAATATTGGATTGGAAGAATGTTGCCGGTCTTCACGCTCCGGCGGGGAAGCGAGGAAATATTTTCAACTTGTTGTTCCGCCAACCGTTGGGACCAAATAACTCCCAGTAGTCGAACCGAAAGCTCTAACTCGTGATGCGAACGGAATCCGGGAGTCGCCTTGGGTGGATTGGCTTGCGGGGCGAGCACTCGAAGTAATATCAGTTACACCATCAAACCCGACCAGGAAACTCAACCACCAAACGGAGACGAAAGGCATCTCTTGCACGTTTTGGAGTGTGATCCAGCGTCTTCCCCTGCCCTCCCCACCCTCCGTCCCTCTGCTTTGAGGGGCTCTTCTGCATGCGTTTCCCGCGCGAAGCGAGAAAGAAAACTTCTGCGGAAAGGTTAATTTAAATATCAAAGGAATTGAACGCGTGGTGTGTTGCGTTTTTCGGAAGTTCCATTACCATTGCGTTACGAAAACGGCAACCACCGAAATTCGTTCCGTATGCCGTAGTGAGCCATGAAAAAGAAACTCCTGAGCACGCATGTTTCCCGGCCGAGGGCTTCGTTGGGAGGGCATCCAGTGCGGCGGCAGGTAGGCACGTTGGAAATTGAGCTCCAACGGGACGGTTAGATTGGTGTGTTGTGTGTTGGCAAAATTACAACTCTTCTGATTTCCATCGAAAGCAGAGCATCCGTGCTCGAGCAGTCGTGGATGGATTTTGAGCAAACCAACCGAGAAGAATGCGACGTCCCCGGCAGAACGGAAAAGATATGCTTCCCAGCTGTGCCCTCTTTTGCACACGAATTTAGCACGGTTTTGTGGACCGTAGTGTGTCTCGTCTCCCGGGGAAACCCGCGCCTGGAGAACAAAGCTTGACGACGGAATCAGTCACAGTGTGCCGCCGGGTGGTTACCGGTTACCGGAGGGCACACTTACAATGCGTCATCGTGTATCATCATCTGAAAGCGAGAACTTCATCACACGATGAAGTCGGCCCCAACACGGTGGAACGTGCTCGGGTGGTGCCCAAACAAATCAGAGCGCCGGCTTTTTTTTTTTTGGCGAACATTAGAACGATCCTGATGAAAGATGAAAGCGATCTGATAACAATATTGGAAGGCAACAGCTTTCCTTCCCCATCAATCATGCAACAGTTTTCTGGCCAGAAATATGGCACTGCCTGTCGTTTTGCGTGTGATTTTGCCATTTTGCCGAACATATTATACCAGAAAAATAAAAAAAACAGTATTTGTATTAAGTATCCGTGCTTTGCATTGACCAATCCTTTTATCGTTTAGCTTTCTTTTAATTATTCCAACATTTCCCCAAAACGACAAAACATATAAACGTTTTCAACATGTAAAAGAATAAACGAATATTCCCTTGTTTTCTTGAGATATATTGTACGTGCAAATATGCAACATGTGTCCATAGTCGCGTGTGTTGTTAGACTCCTACAAGTTGTATGCTTTTGTGCACGCACTCGCTCTTCGTTCTATTAACATATTCTTTCCCTCAAACTGGCCAGGTGAGGGTGCAACTAGAGGATAAAAAACTAAATGCGGTTCTAAATACCATTTGATAAAAGGTAATGAAATATTTCTTTGTAATTTTTACGCAATATTTCAAACTTTTAAGCAACACATTTTTAAGCAAGAATACAAATCAACTGAAAGAATTCTAAAACTCTTCCACAACTTTGCGGGATATATCTAGCGTGATGATTTGTCATGGTGGCCTTTCTCGGTAGGCTAGCAGTTCCCTTCGTATGCTATCCATTTGGCAAGGATCCTGACACTGATGATGTGCACCGGACAAGATGGACAACATTTTACGTTGAACAGAACGCATGCCTGGAAACCGATGCCTTGGTCGTTTTGTTATGCATGCTGTTATTTTCCAGTTTGTCACACCACTCATGCACTTTGTCTGTAGTTATTTGGCCTTTTACATAGGCAGGCATACTGGACCCATGTTACTCATGTCTGTAATATTGGTGCGAGCCGACTACCGAGTGTCTTGTTTTGTTACACCGAGGGTCAAATTCATGATGCACACCGAGCGTTTGAAGCTGGGATACTCGAAGTGCGATTCATTTCTGGTTTGTGATCTATTGTAGCCAGACTCGTACTTCATAGATGCAGGAAATAAATTAGAGTGCTAACGTCCTATTATGCTGTGCTTTAAGTACGCCCGATGTTTACTCAAGAGATTGATGTTTTACGTTGTAAAGATAACATACTTTATGGTATTATTTTTTAGATGTTTTAAGCTTTTGATTCATCGACATGAATGAGCTATGAAACTTCAACCTATTTGAAATCATACCATCTTGAACTGTTCGAATCGATTGAGACACACCGAGGTCTGGGGGAATGAAAATTGGAGCAAGACACAATTTTCCATTCCATCGCTCACCGGCCATCCTGGGGCGATGATTTGTTACTTGGCTTTGTGTGTGTGTGCGAGTATGGTTTTTTTCTGCTGCACACTTCAATCTCCCCGACTGACTCCAGACGATCCATTTTCCCATACATTGCACGGCTCCATTTCTGTTGTAGTTGTTGCTTTGTTTTCTGCTTTGCTCTAGCTCCGACAATGCTTATTCGCGAACGCCAGACTCTGCTGGTGTTTGTTTTGCGCTGCTCCAATTCCCGACCGGGAGAAAACGAACGATCTCCAGGAACGCGAGAGGTAGTAGGAACAACAAACCCTTTAAATGGAACGGGAGAAAAGGCCGTAAAGGGAAGAAGTGTGAAGAAAGGCAATACTGGCTGGGGATGCTCAATAGGTTCCCGGTTCCCGGGATTGATAGGTTTTATTTTGAATTATTTGTTTACCATCGGTGATTGGTATTAGAAACACGGTTTTATGATTTCGAGAGTGAAAGAAAGCCGATTCCAAGCAATGGTGTTACCGTTGTTCTTTTGAAAAATAAACAGCAAAGATGATTGAGATCCGTTGAAGTAAAGATCCACATTATCAGTTTTTCTTAGTTTTTTTGATTAAATCGTTTCAGGAGCTTTTCCTTTTGATTTACATACAAAGTTTGATTAAAAGTTAAATCCCATTAGAATCACACGCGATCGGCCAAACGGTTGCTGCAACAATTCGCGATCGATGAGTGTTGTAGCCGTTCACAGCGGGAGACGATACGAATACAAATATAAAAACGACCATAAACCGGTTTCGGGCACGTGAACTAAATCAAGCGACCGTTGCACCGCCAGTTCTTGGCAACCAGCAGCTGTCCGCTTCCGATACTGGCGGTGCTGTCGACAGCAGATCGGCCAGAAACGGCGAAGACGGCGAATAATCCTGTTTTCAGAATTAGTGAATCACATCTCCCACACTGTGCGGTTTTGACCGAGCTGGTTTAGGTTTGGTACTTTCACTGGTTGAATTCCCCGGCTGGACCGGTCCGGCTGTCCGATGGGGATAATGAAATGCAATGTACGTTAAAGAAGGTTTCATTAGATGCTCCTGTCTCTACCGCCTTGTTCTCACCGTTAGCGTTTTGCATTCGAAAGGAGTGTGTAATTTCACTCTCTAAAAACATGTTTCATTTTCATCAATGTGTGAGATGGATTTTGGTTTCGTTTAGACTCGTTCGGTATGGGAAGATTTGTTTCCGACTGTATGTGGATAGATTATTTTTTAAGCCGATGGATTAAAATTTGCAACTCCACATTATGACGATACAATTCTCATTGGTATGGGATAAAACACACTCGGTATACTACCGGCAAACGTATGAAATCATCAATCCAATTATGCATCACCGAAGGCACGATCTCGAAAGATACTTCTCGTCATTATAGCTCAGACGCATCGTAGTGTCTCGTCTTGCTTAACGCATAAACTGGTTAAATCAGTCAGTCTCATCATGCGAACGATGATTGATGGCATGGAACTAGTTAACTGCATTTGTGGCACTGCATAAACTAGATGACATTGTCCGCAAACGGGGTGAAGCGAGGCTTTGTGGTATGCAAGATACACGCCTGCTGGATGCTTGTTCTAAGCATGACGACCATTAAAAGATGGTTCCTAAGTACCGATAGATATTAATCACCACTCTTACCAACGCCACAACGATACGGTTTTCGCTTTCCGATCGGGTCGCCACGTCCGCCTCATCTGCATCTCATTGAGGTCAGCCGTCCGTTGTGGTGCTCGACATTCATCAAAACGCATGCCACCTATGGCCAAGTCGATAAGGGCAGATTTAATTTCCGACTGTGGTTTTGCCACACTCGCTAGATCAAGAATTTGAATCATCAACCTAGGACTTTAGAACCACAGGCTCGCAGTCGCACATTGGTTTATCTTCTTTTGATGATATAAACCGTGTGTGCTAGCAGGTTGAGTGTTCGGAGCGCTCGACTGCACCAGTTCCCACCTACTTGCCGGTTGCTAGCTGCTTTCTTTGAAAGTTCAGCGTTTGTCGACGATTGTGATGGTACCAGCTGCAGGTGAAAGCGGCGCCGGTAATTATTTCACCCTCCAGGCCTAAGATGATAGTCACTGTGATGTGTGAATTATAGCGCAGACGCTCAAGTGGGCCTCGGCCCAGTCTTGCACCTTAATTGATGATTTAAATTTGATGAACCCATCTTCGGTGCGGGCCAGCTTCGGAGTGGATGTTTATATTTGCTATCAATTATTGCTCTGTGGGGTTTCTTTTCCGTTCGGTTTGGTTTCGATGTAGCTGAGGTAAGTATTAGTGTGTTTGCGTAGAGGCAAAGGTCGCAATAAGAAAGCAAAGCATCGAACTAGAATAGCTTTGAAGAGATTTTCCTATTTTATTTGTTTATTTAACTAGTGATATGATTCAGTAAGGATAATTTCAGATCATTTCATATAAAAAAAAAATAAATAAAATAAAATTAAAATAAAATTAATAATAAACTTATTTTTGTAATGCACATGAGTGCAATATAATTTTATTTCATAAAAAATATGTACTAGTGAATAAATACGTATTAACAGGTTCCATTTGTATCATTTCAATAAATACAAAAAACATAAATACATAAATACATAATTTATGTAGGTTTTCTACATTCATGTAGTTCATGTAGAAAATTTTATGTAAAATCCTGCACAGAGATGTCTGTAACACCATATTTAGATAAACAAGTTTTAACAACTAATCTTTTTATCATCAAGTATTTGCTTTACAAATAGAAAAATTGTTTTAAAAATGTGATATTGATTTGGGTCAACTTTCTATACACACAAATAAAAGCTTAAGAGTCAGATGAATTCATAAGATGATACTATTTCAATGGTTTTTTAAATTATAACTGGATAATGATTTGATTTAAAATTGAAAATGTAGCACTAAAAAATAATTAGACCCAATGGTTTGATGAGAATCTTTTCTTGATTGATTGTGGTACAAGCTAAACATGGGAGAGAAAACACGAACCAAGTTCCCATAAAGCAACAATAGCAATAGAAGAAACATCTTTAGCTGATCATTTTACAATGTGGCTGTGATTCCGTCGTCGTGCAGCATTCAATCATAAGGCAGCATGGTATCGTGAACTGTATTACACGCAATCTGAAACCGGCTCAAGACGACGAGAAATAACAAACGGGTCCGATCGGCCAATTGTCAGCGACATGCGGAAGGGAATTTTAGCGAAAGCCTCCGTGGTGCTCGCTATTTTTTAATTAGAGTAAAAGTGGGAAGCACAAATGAAAACGCAATCGCTCAACGTGACGACCTGGTGGGTAAACTGGTTGGTACCATTTCCCAGCAGCAGCGCGCGGCCAGCGAGTGGTCATCACCACAGGACCGTCGGTTTTCCGTAATGTGTCGCCGCGAAAATGTGTCGCACTCTTCGGTGGCGCAATGCCAGTATCGTGGAGCACTTCGGTCTGAATCTCATTGTTCCGGTAACCTGCTTTCCGTAGAGTGCACCGTACCGGGTCATGGTAAAGAAGATCATGTTGGATTTGTGGATGGTTGATGGTTAGTTTAGAATGATGCTGAATTTTGAGTGTCTTTATTTATTGCTGTTGGGATAAAAAATGTTATATTCCATCAAATAGTTTGAAATCATTTTAATTTTATATGAAATTTCATGGAAGCTAGTTTCATTTTTATGCTTCTCGCATCATGTTTAAAATACTGTTTACAATATAATTTGCAGTAATTTTATTGAAAATTGTAGTTAATTTTTTTTAATTAGGTGTTTGTTAATTTAATAAGATTGCAAAAGATATTTCTCTCACTAACATTTATGAACACGTTACTTTCAGGAATTATAAATCAATAAAATAGAGAGTAATATATTTCAATTTGTTCATAAAATTATCTTCTTTGGCCTTCATAATTTATGTAGTGTTCGTACTTTTTTAAGTAGAAGGTATTTTATCTATAAAACAAAAATTTTAAAAAGCATGGCCAGATTGAAAATTATTTAAAAAAAAACATTTTGAACGATTGTAATTGAATCAACTATATTGAAGGTATTTATTATCAGAAGCATTGAATCCTTGGCACAAAATAAATTGTAAAAAAATGATAAAAAATAATATTTGACCTTAAATCTGTCAATTTAATACAATTGGACAGTAAATAGTGCAACAATTCAAAATGAATAAATTGTGTCATTATCAGCAGTTAGTAACAAAAATCCTTGGGTAAATTTTTCCTGCTCTCTAATGTTTTAAAATGGAGTTTTAGATAATAAGGATGATATTTATAAGATAAGGATATTATCAAATTCATTGCTTGATTCGAAATCCTTCGTCAAACATCAAAACTCGAAATCTGCTGATGGTGGTAAAAATGCTAAGTTCAACAGCAAACCAACAGTAAATGGTTTCCAAATTTTTGGTATTAGCTTGTCCATATGACGTGCTTATCAGAGAACGTAGACAAGTTTTACTGATATTGCCCGCACGCAAGTGCGATAAATTCTACGGCGCGATTGACTCGGTGAAGGAAGTATGACCCTTGTTTTTGGTCTGAACACCAGTCAAAGGCTATGTCTGATCGTGATCGTCAGGTATCGGTGCGGTTATGGAAGTTCGGGGAAAACCAAAGGGTTGCACCGCCAGCGTCACACATCGAAATCAAGCGGCCAATTAGAGCAGCATTGAGAAGTGTCTCTTGTTGAGGGTAAAAAACGGACTGAACTTTGCCCGGTTGTCCGGATTGTGTAGACTTGCACACAGAACCACTTGTGCTAAATTTGTGTACCGGTAACGGCAAGAGCTCGTCGAGTAATTGAGTGCGAACGAAACTTTTCCTTCCGACCAGGGATGGAAACAGTGTAGGTTGTTTGGGATATACGGTCATCCGTACGTGGGACACGTACGCGGTTTGATCAGGTTATCGACGTGGTGGTTTCGATTGGTTCGGGCAGGTGTTGCTTCTAGAAGACCAAAAAAAAAACTGTACTATTTCGATTAGACACTTACTTGCACAAACCGTGGATAAGGATGAGGAGAAGCCACTTTGCCGTTCCAGTTTTAGACAAACGGATGAATCGAACGAAAGTTAAGAAAAAAGTGAGAAATAAATTTCCGGAAACAAACGTATCATTCCGCACACTCGAACCTCATACGTAGGGAGTTTAATTGACGGAAAGCGTTTTCCACCGGAGAACGTTTTCGCTCTCCATTACTATGGCTTTAATGATACGTGTTAGTGTTGCTCCTCCATGTAGCGCCCCGATTCCTCTTCGATCGAAAGTGAACCAAATTTTAATTATTTTATTCATTTCAAGCGTGTTTTAGCGTTGCAGATTCACCCGGGAGAAAACTGATGTAAAAGCGGCGAGTGCCTGTTGGAGGCGCTATGCTGTTCATTATCTAACGATGGATTAGTGTTTTTTTTTCGAGAGGAAAACAAAAATAAAGTGGAATAACTTTAGCGGCGAACGTCGAATGTCGTGTCTGTGGTTCCCCCGGGGGGAAAGTGTGTCATACATAGCATGCAATGGAGCATCAGCTTCAGGTCTGGCTGGTGGTGGTGAAAACGCATACACCATCTTGCAGGTGTGAGGAGTGCTAGTTCGATTGTGCTAGTGAAAGTGAATGACTAAGTGCAGATGAGGAGGAGATTTTCGGTGGAGATTAAAAGTTTGCCCAATATTTCGGAAGCTCCGCCGTGTGCCAGTAAAGATGGAGCCGATCTATGGAACTAATAAAAAATACCTGCAAAGCATCGCTGGGAGTGAATACTACCGAAATCCAAGCACGTTGAGGCCTATGGTAAGTGTTTTGTAGTATTATAAGTCCGACCTAGGAAACAATCTATTTGCAAACACAAAATACTTTCGAAAGCTGCATGTAGTTGCATCATTTGAGTCTCTGTATTTTGACGGCATAAATCAAATTGTTTTACGAATTACGAAGAACGAAAATTATTTTTACAAATGTTTGATTTAAAAAATCTTTGTGTTGTGGATTTCAATCAAGAGTCTTTAAAATGTTAATCAATTGCTGTTATTTTATCTTCCATTTTGCTGCACACGACACAAAAAACGAATATTCTAAATTAAATCACGTTTGGAATAAGCCTCAACATGCAAAAAACATCATCGAAACATGCTCAATTTTCATCGAGCACCCTGCAGCGCTACTGCAGACCTATGCAGAGAACGATTTATTTCACGCGGCAAACCGTTTTCAGGTTGAACTTAAATTTGATGCGCACTCCTCCTCCACGGTGCCGGAAATCTAATGCCGAAGTGGAGTACAAAAAAAAATGCGCTGCTGCTTCTTCATCGAAAAAATGAAATCAGTTCCACTTTCCCGCAGCAGCCGTATGCCGTGTCCAGTCCACCGCTTCGTCCCGGCAGTGCCGTCCGAAATGGCCAAAACGTGCCCATCGTTTTGAGGTCGATTTTCCCCCCAGCGGGAAAGCCGACGTTAAAGTGCTCGTTAATGGCGCTTCTGGTGCACAAGAAGTTGGGCAGTATTTTTTGTGTGTGTCTAGTTTTGAGAGTTTTCAATTGAATCTCAAAAGAATAAAGGGCCATGACAAATGAGAAGTTGCTTTGAATTTGTGAGCAGGAGAGTATTGACTTTTTACAGCTTTATAATAGAAGGTAAATTTATATTTAAATGATCAGATAGCTCATCATTGGCTCATAAATTGACCTGTTATTAGCAACACTTTGGTTTTGGAAACATGATACGTTCATGAATTTACTTTTTGAAACCATCTCTGTGAAAAAATGAATTAAAGCTCCTAAATGTAAAAAAAACGCTTCTTCTGCTTTCACACTATCGCATTAAAGTAAATCAATTTGCGTTCACGATTTTTGTTCCGGTAAAGCAAAACAAAACAAATACCAAATGAAAATCTTGTTCGCATCAAGCCGGGATGCGAAGAAAGTTAGCTCGAGCGATCGAAAAATCGGATTATTCGCGCTTTTACCGGGATGGCACCGTGCAGACGGCACGTTGATCGGATTTCAGGAAAAGCCGATGGGCAAATTAGCAGAAGTTTTCTTTTTCCACCACTGCCGCCAATGCGATCGGTGCGGGTCAGGAGATATTCCGATTGTTTGATAGATGAGATGGCCAGCTTTAAGTGTTCGCCTAGGCGGGCGATGAGAGGCAAAAAAGGCAATGCGAGTAGATTGGATCGAATTTCGGCGTACGATGAATGCAACGCGTCTCACTGACGCGGTTAATAGATTTGCGAATCTAAAGCTCTCTCGAACGGCCCACTCACCCCACCGATACCATGCAAAAAAGGCAAAGTGAAGCGATAAGAGAAAAAAGAGAGATTTTGATGACACGCCAACATTGGCCCGAAAATCGGATAAAAAGTGTAGGCAAAAGGCAAATGTTTGAACACGAATCGATGCCGACAATGTTCTGAAGAGCGCTGCATGTCGTGGGAGTGGGAGAGAAAGTGTTTCAAAACCAACCACCGTGTGCCAGATTGATGCTTTGATGGAATCTGGCTACCACCGTCCGCAGATGGACACTCGTTGGCGTTGTTGCGGGGCCAAATTTACATAATTAAGTTTATTAGATAATTGACCTGACCTAATGCGAAACGGGTTAGTTGCTTAGGGTCACACGAATGGAAAACGTCCGCCAGGCTGCGGCGTGCTGCAGAAGGTAAAGCGGTCAGCTGGCCGTGGCAGTGAAAAGTGGGTTCCATTTCAAGTGGATTCGGTGGGTAGCTCCACCACAGTATGCCGGAACAGTTTCAAACAGGCACCAGCCTCACCGCAGACCAGTAGCCATGCCTTTGGTCGGGGTGAGCTAAAGCCTTATGTTCCGAATACCGTGAGATAAACTGTCTGACCGCTAAGCCAACACCTTAAGCGCGTGATTGGAGGGCGTGGTTGGAAGCGGTGTGCATTCATCATAGAAAGAGCGAGAGGGTGGTAATGAAAATTCTACGTGAACATAGCAAATGTACGTGCCAAAACTTTCCCAAGGTAGAGGTTTGCGAGTTATTTTTCCCATCGTAGTTCATCCGTTTCGATTATGTTGGCTTAGGTGCTAGCGGTATAGCAATCTGTGACGATTGCACGTTTCCATGGTGACGCACATGCAATGCCACCTAGATGGGGAAGAATTGTAATAGATTGACAACAACTGCAGATGCTGTGTTGGTACCAAGGTTGTTAAGAAGCTACACGAGTTAGTTTTATTGCTGTATTCTGAGGAGTAATTTGTGTAAGAAAGTCAAGTTGTGTGTGAACAATTTGTGTAAACAAGTCATCGATATTTGTGACTACAGATATAATATAGAGCAAGTATTGGTAGTATTGTACCAAGGCATATTGAGTGCTTTCGTTTTCTATTAAGAAGGAAATTGTTATTACCTTATGTTCTTACAACATACTGATTAAAATATCTCTTTCACTATCCAACGTGCTGCTTGCGGGTTGTTAGCGAATGCCTTGTGAAACTTATTTGTGATAACAATAAATTTTGTGATAGCAATTATATGATATACCTACTCTCCCTTAGTTCCGCATAAGCTCTTTTCACCTTTTTTTTTATTTATTTGATCTTTATTTAAGTGGTATTTGCCTGTGCTGTAAAACAAATGAAGAAAACCTAAAAGTAGATGAACGAACATATGTGCTAATCGCGTACGTTCGGATTTGACATTGCACCATCGGAGGCTCTTGTTTATATGCGAATCTTGTATAAATGTACATGTTCATCGAACCTCCACTCTTTGTTGGAGTTAAAAATCCAGTTGAAATTAAAAATATATGCAGGTAAAATTATTCTAGAATATTTCAACGTTTGTGTCATTTGAGTAGCTAATTTACAAACAATTGGTTATACAATATTTGTGTTTATTTTATAATCACATATACGTGTAAGCTTTTTGTAAAAATTGATCTGAGTCATTCATGTTGTTAACAAAATACGAAAGTATTTTCTGCAACCAGTGAAGCGTAGAGCATGCAAAACGATTAATGTGCTATCCTGACGTTGGTGCCTGTAATGGCTTAATCGCATTGACTTGCACGTTCATGTGTCTCATCCCCGTTGACACGTTCGTTTAGTATATCATAAACGCTCATCTACGGCTCGATTCTCAATCAAACTCAATCACTACTCAAACCCGCTGGGTATTTCACCGATGATCGATGACAGCAATTTAAGTGCCCGATCCAATCATTGCATTTGAATCCACCCACGGCATCGATCACTGTTGCAACTTTAGAGTGGTTCTTCTTTGCTGTCTTCGCACTGGCTGCCGCCAAACGTGGCAAGATGGCAAACGTTGCTGCTGTATGGATGTTGCCGCTGTTCCTACTGATCAGCTCCGTACAATCTCGTCAAGTTTCCACCACCGCCGATGATTGATTTATTACTTCACCGATCAAAATACTTATCAATTTAATCTAGATTTATGACTACCAGCAAGGTGAACAAGCAAATGGTGCTTGAACGACATCGGCTGCTCGGGGAATGTGTCGCTGGAAAAAGCGCTAGGCGTTCCTGTACCAGCATACCAGCGCAGGAGATGCTTCGTTGCGAAGTTTTCGTTTTAAATTATTCATAATCGTTACAGACCACTGCACCGGTAAAGCGGCACAAAGTTAGCTGCAGTTAGCTGCGCGTCGCATGGAAAGTCAAACTTTGGCTAAGAAATCAACGCTTTTACTTTCGCTTTTGTCGCTAAGTTCTGTTAGGTTTCGGTCGTAGCAACGGAGGTGTAAGGACATTTTTTGCTTCTCCTTCGTTTGGTCCGATAGCCGAGCGCCTGTTGGTTTCCCGTTCAATCTCATCCCGGTGAGCCTGTACCGAACCGTCCGGCGGGTATCGAAGGAGATGGGATGGAATATAAATTTTATTGACACTTTGGAAAAGTGTAAAGCTATTTCGCGGGAAACTTTTATCCGCCAGTGAAGGAGGAGAGAGGGTGGAGCGGAGGAGTGTGTCGATGGTGTTGGCTGGACTGGATGGATGGGTTTTATTCTGGTGCGCTACGTGCCATTCGAAGACGGAAACCAGACGCCGGAATTGTGTTGTGAAGTTGAGAAAAGTATCCTGCTGGTTTTCCTCGTGAAGAAGGTGTTCCAAAACGGACATATTTGCCAGTAGGGCTGGTAGTGGTGGTGGTGGTAGCGATACAACAGTGTCGGCTGCGAGGAAAGTTGTGCAAGTAATGTTCACAATCGTTTTCAGAGCGAGGTGTTGCTGCATTTTAAACCATCGTCGTGCAGTTGTGTGTGAGTGAATTGCCAGAAATTTCTAACTTATTTTATAATTTTTGTTATGTTTAAACATAATTAAAAAATTTGCATAGTCTATAAGCTGCTATTACGTGCGTTAAGGTATCCTAGATGGTCTCAGTATATAATATTATAATTTGATAAATAATTCATAATAAGCTCGTACGATCGTATAAACTTCAACAATACAATGAGCCATTACTGGGCCAAGCGATTCCCAATCATTTTGTTCGTTTTGCAAACACGGTGCAAACGATTCATCTTCGATCTATTCGATGGAATCGTATACGTCCAACCAGATTGCATACCATCGACGATATGCATAGCATTTGAAAGATTGCTGCGGGTGTGTGGATGCGATCAAAAGCACAAAAACCCGAACTGATCACTGACAGTTCAATCAGCATTTGAAAGGGCGCAAAACGCAAGCCTTTCATCCAGATTTCGGTGGAAACAAAATCTACGCAACGCTACGAACACTATTGCTAACGAGAGCAAAAACGATTTCAATTAATTGAAAATTTCACACACGAGCTTGTCACGAGCGGGTGTGAGTGTGCGTGCACCGTAGTGATGTTCGGTTTTGTATTAAGAAACAAAAAAAAACGTATCCGACGTGCTCTGGGACATTTATCCCTTCACAATGGGTAGTTGGCTTCCGGTTGTGCGGTGGTGAATATGAGAAGAAGATAGTATGAGTGTAGGAAAGTAGTGAAATACACCGCTCTTAACTAGGATGCCGAACAATTGTCCACTGTTCTACGCATCTGTTCGTTCTCCGCGTCGGGTAAACGGGTCTACGTCATAGAGCATTCATGCCTTGCCCACAAACCAATGCGGTTGAGGTCTTTAAAGTCCTTTATTTCTGTTCGTTGCTTTTCTTTCAAGAGATGAGCTGGGTGCATCACGCATCACGACCGGGTTCTGAATGTAGTTTTGTTGATTGATGTTAGAAATGGAACATGATGCGGGTTGCAGGAGCGCTTACGTTTTTTGTTCTTGCATTTCTTATCATGTTTTTCCGACCAACAATTTTGTTCGGCAGTGCCTTCCTATATACCAGTTAAATAAATATTTTAAAATTTCCTAAACTTTGCGATACTTCTTAGAAACATGCAAGGAAGGAAGAATAAACGTTACTATTGGCATCGGAATCCATCGTTTCACGGCACAATAACGTCTTCGATCCTTTTTCTGTGACGAATGAAGACTTTTGGATTACGAGGAACGAAGGCAGATTACATAAGAATTCTTATGTGCACAGAATGTCAAGCGCGATTTGGGAACATTGGACCCATTTAGCAACATTTTATTTGCTTGTGCAGTGGCAAAGACTGTATAAAAAGAGCAAATTAAATACAGAATGATAATTTGAATGAAAAAATAAGAAAAAGAGAGATAAAATGAGGGCTTGACATTTTTCAAATATTCAGAGCAGTAACAGATTTTCCTTCCTACAAGTGCTATGGTACTTGTTCACTTAGTATTCCTCGCACATGGTGCAACCACACACAGAATGTGCCAATTGAACGGTTGAAACATTTATTCTGTGTTTGTGGTTTGGCTTGTTTTTAATACCCAATGAGAAGTCAGTTCTGCCATAAAATTTTTTTTTTTTCGTACAATTGGGTTTGTGGAAAGAAATGGGTTAAAATTAACTAAGTCTTATATTACCTTATTTATTCACGAAGTTCACAATATGTTCGGATTCTTAGAAGATTTTGCACAGAAGAAGATGAAGATTTTGCATGTATGCAAATGTTTTTTCAAAGGTAGTATTTTAGTTATTGCGTTGTTTAGCAAGTTTTCAGGATATTTCGTTTTTACACAAAATGTATAAATAAAGTAAAACAATTTAGAAACCGATTTATTCGACCAAAACACAAATATTTAAATATTTGAAATGTTTGATAGTGGCTGTCTTATAGTTACTATTTTCGATCAATAATTGAAATTTCAAATACAATACCTTATAACTGCAGTCATTAATTAGATCAAAAGCAAGCATTAAGTGAGCTTGCTACGAATGTAGCATGTATTCTGCATGTTATGTATTCTGCATGTAAAATGTACTCTCTTCCAACTCAGCTACGATGCGAGTATGTTCACTTTTTCATTGTTTTCAATATTCGTTCTGTATAATCCCCGAAAGTCCGTTATATTTTCATTATAATAATCGTTCTAAAAATGGTATATTCCATGTTGTCATTTCTTATCGGTTGTTGGTTTTGTTCCAAATAATTTATTTATAACTGAATGGTGAGTTTCAAACCCGAAAGGAAACTTTATCCTGTCAGTTATCTATGGTTTTGCAAAGTTAAATCATCATTCCAAAGAAAATATCGATCCAACTGTAGCACGTGATGCTTTAATTATTTGTTTACCGTTCAGTGATTATCGCGGTGCTTCATGTTCTAGATGAGAGCTCCTGACATCGGCTCTCGGTGTTGGAAAATAATGAGACTGCAAAAGAATCCACCAACCAGTTTCCTTCCAGTGGAAAGCTCGTCCAATGACACAGTCGCACACCTTCCCATCTTGAGTCTGGTGTTGGTGGCTTCCTCCATGCGCTCGATCTCATCAGCTTCCGCAAGACTGATTTATTTGGCGGGCTCGCGATTTGGATCGAGGTAAATAAGTGAATATCAGCGCCCGGATTTAATTATGTAAATTTTGCCGACGAAAAGAACTATTTGCGGAATATCAAAACCCAATTTTAGCCTAACGAGATTTACACCGTGCCTACACCGCAACGCCAATGGGCCAAGGTGGTTGCCATCTGTGCAGGGAAGGGTTACTGTACCGCAAAATTTCAATAGCTCCACATGCCTCAGCCCATTATGCCGACGAGGAGAAGTTCGTTAACTTTGCCGGGTGCTATCGATGTCACGGTTTGGTGAAGTGTGTGTGCCAAGCGAGCGCTGGGTGAATTATGGGCAACGATTTTTCCGAAATTGTATTTGTCTCAAGCCAAACGGATCGACAAGCTTTTGTGGTGGGCGACTGGTGGTCGTCTGGAAAAACCACTTGTTACCATAGACCGGGGCGTATCGAAGGGAGACAGAAGCAGACCAGGGCCTTTCAAAGCTTCTACAAATATGTCATTTTTTCGTTCGATGAAGTTGTTCCGTGGTGGAGCCGGTCCTGGTGTCGGTCGCATTTAGAAACCCATCAATCTGGTGTTTCCAGTCGGTTTCGTGCCATGTATCATTTCATCAGTCATGTCAAATGGGCTTTAAATGGATGACACACATACTACAAAGCATCAGGCTCCGCAATGTTGCCATTGTGTAGCGATTGGGAACGATACTGTGGGTATAAAAACGTGATTCTAGAGCGGTCGAAAACTTACACTTTAAAGTTATGATGTTCTGATCAATCATTGGTAAAGTCTTTTTAAAGGGGTTGAAGTTTGTTAGTTGAAAATGACAGTTTTAAAGTAGGAATTTTGTTAACCTTTTATCCTTGATTTATGGTCACAATATTCATTTATTACTCATTTATTACTCATTACTCATTTATTAGTTTGGAATTCAAAAAGTTTTTTTTAAAAAGTCCAAAATGTTTTTTCAAAATCTTTTTTCCTTAAATGAACACTCGCTAAATAAATGAGGAATACAGTTTTCTGCAAAATTCGAGAAAAGCACTTGTGCTAGCTGCACTAACACTCATGCTCAAACGGATGTCGTTGACTCGCGTGTGGAATGAAACTGAGCGCGGAGAGTCGTAAAAAATTGCACCATAAATAAATGGCTTTCGTTTTTTATTACGCGTGAAATCTGTACTTTGTGTCAGAATTGTAGATAACACTTTGCCATCTAGCAGCAAATCACTCAACGCGCGCTCTTGCTCACCTTCTCGCAAGCAAGTGGGTTGGATATGTGTGGGCGCGCTCAAAAACAACCGTAATGTACGACCGGAAGTAGATGAATGGAAAATAAAATAAAAAAAACTCCAACCAAGCTCTTTTCTCCAGGCAGCAAGTGGTTTATGTCCGCTGGAAAATGAGCGTACTGGGTGGGGGAACCACAGTGACATGAACGCACCGATGAAATTGCAGACGGTAAATGTTTCGAAACTCTGGCAAGAACGACCGATATTGTAAGCTGGGCGTGGTGTATCCCCCCGTGAAATCAGATTCACCTGCGAAGAAGCGCGAAATTGCCTTCATAAAACCAAGATCATTCCTATATTTCACGGTATATTTATTATGACCATACGACCTTTCGGTAGCACCGTTGCGAGACGACTGGAGGTTATAATGATCCTAATCAAAATAATTAGCTCTCCTGGGGTGTAGATAATGCGACGATTCGTACAGCTTGCGGGAGCTATGTCAGCTGAGAAAAGGAAGCTTGGCAGCGGGATTATTACGATGCGTTTGACGAGTGGCTTTTTATTTTCAAGAAGTACACCGAATTTAAATCACGTTTCAAATTTAATGCATAACGATGAAAGGGCAACATTATGGATTATGAAGGGGTTAGAAAGAGAAAATTAATTAAAATGCTACAATAACATGTAGATGATTTCCAAGAACGCGATAAAACCGTGTTTGCTGTAACCAACCGATCGGCCATCTGCTACAAAACGGTCGATCAGTGTTCAACCTCTCAACCTGATGGGAAAACAATTTGCGCCTTATCCCGTGTGCAAGCATCCATTTCTAGCGCCATGCATCGCGTTCGTATCGTATCGAGCTTCTCTCGACGGGGATGCTACCGAAAGGTACTCTTGAAGCAGCTCCGCTTACAGCGCAAAATGGGCAGTGAAGCGAAGTGTGCTCGTGTGAAGGCTCACGCCGTCGAGAAAGTTTCGTGTGCATAGAGAGAAAGAAAGACAGAGAGAGCGTGAGAGAGAGAAAGAGAGGGAGTGAGAGAGAACAGCATGGAGCTTTTCCTGCTCGTTACAGTAATGGGCGCGGCTAGGGCTAATATCTTCATCACTTTGCTAATTGACCGTACAAAAATTTATTGCCCCATAACGATGCGCCGGAGCCCATTCCTGGTTTGGGGCTAGAACCGGCGAAAATAGATCGAGACGGATGTGATTAAATTCACGCTGGAAGCGATTCGAGTTGGTGTTGGTGTGGTTTTCGGTGCTTCCGTAGTAGAAATAATCGATATCGATCGAATGATCAACATTCTTGTGCGATTTGAAGAAGTTGTTTGAAGGCGGTTGCAAATATCGAACTCATTTATGTTGGTGTCTATATTCACTGCATGCCAATTTGCGAGTGCTGCTGTGGCAAAACAACCGCAAAGTGGAGCCGCTTACAATTGCTCACTCAAAATTCTGGTAACACAGTTCCCGTCCGCTGCGGTTGCCCATTGCATATGAAAGCAGTTTTCAACGACAAATAAATTTGATCCAAGCAAACGGCGCAACTTGGCAACCAACGCGGACATTCGCACCACAAAGGGATTGGTGGCTGGGCTTCGGAAATTTGCATTAATCAAATCATGACGACGTGATAGATGAAACATAAATCTTTATTTCCCGCGGGACAGTGCCATGCAATGGTGTTGGAAGCCCGACCCCGGTATGGCGTGCCCTCCGGCTGAAGGCGCAGACGTTTTCCGGCACTACGAATCCGGGTCAAAATCCCACGCCGAAGGACACCGTGCCACATTACATCGATTGGGTTCGGATCGTTTCGCCAACGTTTGCATCCTAATGGGATGGGCCGTGGCTGCTCCCATTCCAAAGCTCATTTTCCCCTCTCGTGTGAAGTGTGTACATCCGTGCGTACGTGCGTTTGTTTGACTACCCCTTTCACTGCGTTGCAACAATGTGCGGTAATATCGTTTCGGATGCGGATTGAAATTGATTTAGGGGCGCGCACACACGCGCGCTTTTGGTGTCAATTTACAACGCGCTGCAGTAAAATGGTCATCATTAGCTGCGTGTCTGTGCAGGAGCCATTCGGTTTCGTGCCGTTGCCATATCGTGCCAATACTGAAGGGACAAATTTTGGGGACGCACAGCGCTTGCTGGCCGCATGCTGGTCGGGTTGTTGTCCGGGGAACTGGTGATGTTGATTTTGTGCGTGTGATCTCGCGTGATGGACGAGAAAATCGGCACGGCAGTGCTGGGGAGAGGATTAAAATTTTGGCAGCCCTACGAGGAATGGCAGTAACCATTAGCTTGGTAATCGAGAGATGGCAGCAGCAGGCATATTTGATTTGTTATTTACCTCGGTGTTGCGGCGCGATGGAAAACATATTCGATAAAACGTTCACATGGGTTAGGATTTTCATGCTTGATGATGGCACGTAATCGGTAAATGCGTGCTGTAAACAAATAACGACAATTTCATGTGAATTGACGCAATGGTTTTGTTTGAGGTACATTGCTGTTATTTCAATTTATTTGAGCAATTGTTCGTGGTTGCGCCGTAAAGTATAAATTGTCAACAGATTGGCGTCGACATAAAATCATGTAACTCGATAGTGGATTTTCTTATTTTTTAATCTCGGGATATGCTTCACTACAATTAAAAAGTAAGTTTATTCTACAATTTTAATTATTTCTATATTAGTTTCATTACGCGACTTTTTTTGTGGACAGAATGATTTTTTTAATTTTTTTTTATTTTGATTATTTTTAAGAAATGTTTGGGATAAAAAAAATCTAATCATGTTATCGTTATTCTATAAAAAGAAGAAGAAAAATTATCTTTCAGAGAAAGAGAGAGATAGTAAACGCTTATTAATTGCTTTATAAATATAAAGCAAAGAACCTTAATGTAATAATAACAATAGTTAAGATAATAGTTTTTTTGTAACACACGGAGCTTTACAACCAATGTGTTTACTTTTTCGTCAAAAAGTTTTTAATCATAACAAATTAAATTATATTTCTCAATAGCTCCAATACTCGTGTGGGAAATATGTTACATTGCAAATACACACACGAAGCATACATGCAAGGCTGAAGGTTTTTTTTATTGGTTTGCGAATCGCAATGGTGCGTGTAGAAAATGCTAATCGATATCCCTCGGCCAGTCGGGTCATTTCAGCAGAAGCGAACTCTCGTGTCATGATCGAATAATATTTATCCGAACACGCCACGCGTTCGCATTCCACCAACCCAGTGCTCCGTCACACGTCCGGTTGGAAATCAATGTTAACATTATTATTCCATTATTCTGGTTCGATAGATTTTCATAAAAGCTGGCGAGATTCGGCTGCCCTGGTGCCCGGTGCATGTGCATTCCTCCCGAGAGAAGCTGCCGAAATATCGATGGGTTGCGTTCGATGCACTTGTTTCCATCGTTGCAGTGGAACATTGAAACATTCTGTGATAAATTATTTCTTCCCCATTATTTCTTGTCGAACTTTGTTATTTTTACCTTTAAAGCAAAAGCAAGCACATGCAAATGATTGCTACCCTCGATCGTTATCAACAATATTTTGGTGTGTAAGGCCACGCCTCGTAGGTATCGGGTGGAAACACATCGGACTATCAACATAAAAGCCCCGTTCCGGACCAGCCGTCACTCAGACCATGAGGAACTTCGGGACGGACATATTTCTATGTCAAGCGGAGAGAGAAAGCGACACCGGTGCGCTAGGATCAATAAATTTTGGATCCGACTGTGTGAGGATGAGCTTCGATCGAGAATGGCCTGATTTTGGGGCAAACCAACATCAGTAGCGAACACTAGCGAACGGAAAATCCGGGCCTCGGTCTCTTCCACTGGAGGGTTTCCTAATTTAGTGTAGATGTTATCGCAATTATAGTAGATTGACAGCTTAATCTACCTGCGTCGCGCCTGTCCGTCCCAGGACGACAAATAATGGAGAATACCCGCACCGTGTGTCAGATTTACCGAGATCGATGATTCGCTTACGGTTTCGATAGTTTGTCGGCTATTCGATAATTATCTGTTTGTACAAATGACTAGAAAATGATTGAATAGTGAGGCGTGCGAGTGTCTAATTGGTGTGTCCCCGGTGTGTCTCACCCGCGCACCGGCAACGTAGTGACGGGTAAACGATTATATTGATTAGCCGCACCAACCGGGCCACTTGGGTACCGCGTCGTATCATTTTGGACAGCAGCCTGCCAGCGTATCAACGATACAATTAATGTTGAGTTATGGTGCTGGAATCACAAATCGGTGATAGGTTTCACTGGTCGTGGCGAAGGAGAAACAAACAGGGGCGTGATTTGGAATTCTACAGGGAGCACTGGACATATTCGACCGATTAAGTTTTAATATGTTACACATTGCACACGGAAAATAAATTCGTTTGAATGGGTTTAGGGATGGTGGTATGATTTGTATTACAACGTTAAACTGGTAAACAGTAAGGATGGTGATGACTTTCGGTTACATTCGTTTGAATTAAACGGTGCGCTATGATTACAGAAAATTATAATTTAAAGGCTTCGTTATGTGTTCGTTTGACATACTGCATGTGGGTCGAAACAAGCAATTGCATATTTGATCATAGTGATAAAATTGTATTGGGGCAGGCTGGCAAAATTATTATAATTATACTCGATCATATGTCTATTATATGAAGCGAATGGGTATTAAAATTAGTAAGTGAATTTAGTTTGAATGATAATTGAAGGTAACTAACTACCTTTCATTCGAAATACATAAGTATGCCACACAAATGCAGTACTGTTTATTAAAAATATGATGCACAACTATTAAAATTTACTGCTCATTTCAACACAGAAATGTTATGCTTAAAAAAATAAGGTACAGTTAAAATGAATTTAAAAAGGATTTATTTGTTAGGTTTGCATTAATTTTTAAAGGAAAAAAAACTTTAGATCACTTTCCGTTACCTAAGAATTTTTTATGTTTGACGGGTTTTGATGTACGGGTTTGCTGGTTCGGAGTGAGAATGAATTCTATAAATAATGCTATGTTTTAGTTGGACTAGAAATTAATATTTAGGATCAATGAGACGACATAACGATCAGACGACATATTATCAACTATTTTTTTAGGCGCTTGAATTCAATTATACAGCGTGTGTACAATCAACTGCTTTTACCCTTGTTTTCGGTATTCAGATAAAGTTGTGTTTGCCATTCTTTCAAAGTGAGGACTAATATTTACGTCCTCGTCTTATTTGATTTTGACTAACAATACGAGTTTTATCGTATATTTTAGTGAATTGTTGTGCGTCATTGTTAAACGTTTCCAATTAATTGTAGTGTACTTGATTTAAGTGAGACAGCCTCAAATTTGGCAGCGTTACAAAATCTGTTTAAGTTTTGCTAAAAAACACACTTTTCCCGTTTGTTGACATGTTGGTGACATTGAAATGTATTTATGAGCTCAAACATAGCTGTATAGCAAGTTCAAGATCACGGGAAAATCAAGTAAAAAATTAAAATCTGCCAATAACCTCGAATAAAATTAGAGCTTCCTCTAACTAACAATTTCCTTTACAGTCTCATACCAATCTCTTCCCGCAGAAAAAAAAGCTAAATGGATGGCCGTTAAATGTCTACAATTCATTACCGTGTCCTAACGGAACCACCCGGTTCGCCACCCAGTAATGGGTGAATTTGTGCCCACTTCGATTTGCTCAACTTCTTTGCACGATGCTTTCCTTTGACGCGCATCGATCGAAGCGATGGTCGTGGCCGTGACATAAATAAAGCCAAAATTATAAATAAGAAAAACCCGCCCCGGATGAATCGGGAGGGCCTTCCACTGCCGAAGCATAAGTAGGTCAAAATGTTTATTCAACAATAATTTGATGCTAATGATTTCACGGCGGTGATCCACGGCGTGTAGAGCGATGCACACGAAGCGTGATTGCACAACAATTCGCTAACTGTGAATTCTCCCCGCCCGGTGGACCGTTGCATCGCATGCCGGTGCCTCGTTTTCTCAGCATTCCGCTGAGCCCGGGTTGCGAAAGGAAAAGCGTTTGGCATTCTTGCACCCATGTTCCCGGGACGGAATGGGAGCGTTTGCTTGCTTTCCACGGGATGTACCTTTGCCAGTGTGCCGGACCCTTTAGATATTGCTTTGCACAATTGCTAACGGGAGGAGGTGAATGAAAGAAGATAAAAAAATAACTGAAGAAAAACATTATAAGCACGGGGGCGTGTTGGAGGAATAAAAAAGCTGCAAAAAAGCTTGCGTTTAATTTTTAATCTTATTATATACGCCTTCGGTTCAGTCGTGTTCTCCCAACGAGCAGTGTTTGCTTAATTTTTCGGGGTCACTACGGCTACCGCGAAGAGTCGCTGGTCACCGCAAAATTGAGCGTGAATCAGAAATTGGATCGCATTATGATTATTAGGAACGCTTTTTTTTTTTACATACAGCCAAACGCGGTGCCGTCGAGTTGGGCGCTAATTTGACCGTGACTCGGATAGCGTGATGGTTCATTGCATTCATTGCCTCTGGGGAAGTGGGCGCATGGAAATCGTTACCTGCTTTTCTTCGTGGGACGGAAACACATCGCCGGTGCTGACCGCATTATGGACAGTTATCGAAATTATAATTAGACAGCCCTCGAGGGTAATTTTATCATGCGCTTACAAACAGTTGTTCGGAGCTGTGGAGGGCCAACATTTTTGAGGAAGGGAAAAAGTGTAGTAAAATACGTTCGGGCACACTTACGCCGCAAAGAACACACCGGTTCGCGGCCGGTTTCATTATGCATGATTCGAAAATAGACCAGCCGTTTTGGATATGAACGACACATCCAAGAAGACGGGAGAAATAAGAACTTTTTGATTGTGACGTTAATGGCTCATCAATCGATGCCACTGGTAGATAGTTACAGCGCGTTGTACGGTCAAAACTTTTCTTGTAACCTATCAAATGAACCACACAAAACAGCGATAAACGTTCGTTAAAGTTCGGTTTGAAATAATAATTCATTCGACATATTCCAGCGCGTACTTACGGGTACGCATCGCGGGGAAGCCATCTTGTGGTGGCGCCTTTTGTTTGTCTCTAATTTAGTGCCATTAATCAAAGCGAAATTGTCATCACAACCGACCCACCCAAAATCTCCGACCCCGGTGATGGGGGTTTGCCGATGCTTTTTTCCAACATTTGTCGCTAATGTTCATTGTCTGCGTAACATAAATATTCGTGTGAAATCATAATGGAAAAAGGGATCCGTTGATGTCGGGCCCTGCGGACGCGGTCTCGCTCTAATTTTTATTTCCTCTCATAAAAACCTTGTTGCCTGTAGCTTTCGCACGGCGGTTAAAAAGCGCACCGACCCAAGCATTTATTATTTCTTCATTCTATCCACGGGTTTGCCCAGCGCGGCAGGGTTTTTACCGCTACGTTTCACCGTGTCAAGAGAGGAGCAATATTAAAATGCGTTTGAAATAGGTCGGCACTTCGGTGGCGGCGGTGCTTCACCTGCACACTTGCGTATGTGCAACCTTTCCCGCTCGGGTCTCGTTGCTTTTACTGCTCATTACCATAACGGGTGGACCACCGATACAAACAGCAACAACAACAAAAAAAAGGGTCGAGGCGGAAGCGGCTGCGCAATCGTTTTGATTCTTTTCCCGCAACTTCCCGGTCTCATTAGCATCGATAAAAAGATGAAGATACCGGCGATCCACACGGTTCGCGAGGTTGTGTTTGAGTGCGAGGTCAATTCCCGCGAAGTTTCCGCGTGTGCCTTGTGTTGATGGGGTCAAGCATGAAACGAAGATGGCAGAAACAACAAATAAAAAAAAAAAGTAAGGCAAGCGTGCGCATCCATCCGACGAAACGAGCGACAGGGCTCCACAAGACAATGTTACAGGTGAACATTTACCCTTTTTAACGATGAAATAATTATCCCCAAGAACAACGAATTAGAAGGTTCCCACGGCCGTTGCATGCTGGGTGGGTGGAGGCAACTTTTTTTCTCGCTCGATTTCCCCACGGAGAGGAGGGAGGAGGGGAGGATGGTAATCGGCTATGTTTCCTTTTAGAACAGGTCCATTTATGATGGTGTCAGGAGAATTATGGAAATGAAGAACATTTGCCAAAGCTATCTACATTTATTCATCGCTCTTTTACAATTGTTCTACTAGTTTTGTCATAGGGAGAAGTGTAGATCTCTATCTATACGGTTATCCTATGATTTATCAAATTTCACCTAGAATGTTAATGGGACTTATATAGTAATTTAAAAAATTACATTCCATTGTTTTTTTCTTGTTTTGCTTCCATAGCATGACACACTGTAAAAGGTGTTGAAAAGATTTTTTTTCCACTTTTTGCTTCAATATTCTATAACATTTGAAACTTTATTATATCATTAGCATATTAATGATATTTTGGAGATAATACATATTATTGTGGTGTACTAGTATTAAAAAAACAGGTTTTCTACATAAGTTATTTATTATGATATAAACTTCCTCGCAACAACTTCAATTTTGATTCGGATAACGGTTGAAATTCGAAGGCATTAGCTTCGATATTCATGTCTTCAGATTTGGTTCACCTGTTCGTCGTACCATATTAAAACGAGCTCAACAACAAAGCAAATATAATTGGTATCACACAAAAATTGGCTCTGTTTATTTATTTAAACCTCTTCTTTATCTATTTATCACTTTGCTGCGATCCATTGCGGCAACCTAATTGGTGATTACCGTGCTTTAGAATCAGTACAAAGCTCCGTGTCGGCTGGAGCATCCGACTACCAATCAGCAACGGTTGGACAGTTTTCTCGTGGCCGAGAGCGTCTAGTCACTGAGCGTGAATTTGTTGCTTTTCATTTCACTCAAAACTTGCGCGCCGGAGTCGCTACCGCTGGTCGCGACACCGGCCCAGTGTCTGCCGGTGCGGTGCAGAGAAAATGAATTCTGACAGCTAGAAATTAATGCTACTTTGGGTTCCACTTTACCGCTAACTTTTAATCTATAAATAAGCCCAACGCCACCACGCGGCTCGCACGCGTTTCCATCTGACCGACTCCCTCTAACGGTTATGAATTCGAATAAAAAACTCCCAAATCGCGACTCGGAGTGTCCAGACCGGGGCCGGACGATGGAATTTACGGAAGTGTACGCGAACACAAACACGCTCACGCAGTGGTTTGCTTGCCCGTTTGGTTGCGGTGCGCGACGGCGGGCAGAAAAATTCAATTAAACTTTTGCAAGAATTTATATTGTCGGAGAGTTGGTTGCCCGACTGGGGTGGAGTTGTGGGTACGGGCGCACTTGCCTTATCTGGTTACCATTCGTGATAACGGTGCTGAAGAACATTGAAGAAGCACGAATCGTTGGTTGTCTCGGTGGTTGGGTAAGGAGGCATGATAGAAATTGAAAATTAGTACGATTTTAGTCGTTTTAAAGTGGTATCGAAATAATTTTTCTTTAAAAAAACTCATACCGGAAGAAATCTCACAAACTTTACTGTGTAAAGAGTATTTGTGGGTAGAATGTTTTATAAATTTTTCAACAAATTGATGAATTGAAATTGAGAAAAAAAGTCAAATGTATGAATCAACATTTTTAACACTCAAAATTCGTAAGCTTTGTAATTTAACGTTGAATATTATTAAGTGAAAATTTCCATTTTGTTCATACTAAAAATTCACTAGGAAATGGATACGTGAAATAAATAAATCGTGTGTAGTATTTAAAACAAACTCCTTTTCATTCACACTGTGTGTCGCAATAAAATACCCCTGCTGGCAATGCGAGACAGGAGACAAATTTATTATGCACGGAGTTTATTTTTGTATTTTCCTATCGGTAAAGATTGACCATTCGTTCCAACGCGCCACATCTATGAAGCTAATAAGTTAATTTTGTTGCTGCGAACGCATGGAAAATGCATCGATACAAACGAAAGTACGCAAAACCAAGTGATATAAAGAATGCAACGAACTTTATTCCCTAGCGCGCAGTGAGTTGTTCGATTTTGTTTTACTTTTTCCGACCCACCCTTATAAGCGTTTGCAAAAACTCAACAGTAAAAAGTAAAATGACCCATTATGCTATGAACCATCGGGAGGGAGAACGGGTAGAAGCCGTTGGAATTGGGTGGTTTTGGGGTGGTTTCCAGTGCTTTTTTTAAGTTCACACGCACTATGGTCAGCCATGGTACCGAAGAATCGGCCGCAATCGGAACGTTCCATAATGATGTCGTCCCGTTGGCCAATTGCCAGAGAAAATCGTGTCCACGAATTTCGGACGTTGGTCAATATTTCACTGCCCCAAACACGATGCTTACCCGACATGCCCTCCGCACAGTTTCCATCGGCACTGCGTTTATCCGGTACGTGTGCCCGCTTGGTCCAGCACATTACGGTTCATGTGGTTTTTTTTCTGTTTCTGTTGTTGTTCTCCACCCTCTTCTGTGTGGATCTTGCACTCACCGACAAAGCTCATCCTCGTTGGCGAAACAGGGAAACACACGATATCGTCGTTGTCGTCACTGCTGCCACACAACAAGCCAAACTCTTCGGGGACCGATTTTCGTATTCGAGTCATGCGCGACGAATGATTGCAGCATTATATTCAATAAAGCATTTTACTGTTGAATTTTTTAATCGTTCTCGGGGGTGATTTTCCTTTTATTTTATTGAAATAAAAGGAATAAAATACGGCCTCCACCCGGATTGGGAGTGAAGATACCGGTGATGAACAGCATTGAGCGACGGTAAAGCAAACAGTCGAACGAAGCAAAAAAACGGCCAATATACAGTGTGGTTAAATTGTTTTGCCGTTGTTGGCGGAATTGTTTGATCTGAAATCACTAAATTTATTTCTCTGCTGTGTAGTTTTTTATGTTTGCTTTATTTGTGTAACAATTATAATTGGGTTGCATTTTTTTTAGGATAGTAATTTTGTAAAAACGTAGTTAAAATCGTAGTAGGTTGGGCCTTCATGCAGAACATTTACTAAACAAAGTAATCAACAAAAAAAATTAAAGTATTCCTTGTTCAACATAACGATCGGTGTGCATCCCTCAAGGCGTGTGGGGAACTTTTCCTATGGAAACTATTTATATACTTTTTATATTTATATTTCTTTGATTAACTAGTTAACAAATTGCTTTTGGAGCAAATAATCACCGATCAAATCATCATTATTTTATCATTATTTAGAAGATATAAATTGATATTCATAATTTTCATAATGTAAATAATAGTGTATTTAATATTCTTCTTCTTCTTCTATTTGGCGTAACGACCGAAGTCATGCCTGCCGTTTAACCGGCTTTCTAGACTAATTTTACCACCATAGCTGGTTAGTCACTCCTCGCTAGGGGGAGACGGTCCGAATGGGATCATGGTACCGGTCCTGTCGTGTGAAAGACCGGCGCCGCTACCACTACACCACCGGGTCGCCCCTGTATTTAATATTACTGTTTGAATAACTAATGAGTGGGTTCAAATATATATTATTTGTCGAAAAGCATTTTAATTTTTTTGTCTGCTTTTAAATGCTTCTACTCTCCGCTGAATATACGAAACATTAGTCCACCGAATATTCTGAACATGACAATGAGAGATATTTTTGTCTTTCCATTGGAAGCTTTGCAACAACAATTAACATGAGAACAAAAAATAAATAAAAGAAAACTTTTGTTTTTTTTTTTTATTTTGTAGTGCTTTACGTTTGGGATTAAGTGTAATTTATCGTGCGCATACGCCGTTCGTCGAACCGCAACCGCATTTGTAGTGAAGTATGCAGTACGCTGATGCTGCTACTGCGAATGATGAAAAACGAACGTCCTGATAGGAGAGTACACAAGTGGCCTTAGAGGAAACGTTGGTGGGCGGAGGTATCAGGCCGGTAGCCTCGGCTACATGTGTGCAAGGTGGTGGAGAAATATGCACATTCGCACGTATTTATCTTCGATCGGACAATACTGCAGGGTACGACAAACAAGTGTGCATTATTTGGATGAGGTTGCGAGAGTTTGTGAACGGGGTGCAACTCTCGGAAAAGTGCCCGGTTCGAACCGTTCCGTGGCTCTCAGTTCTCTGGGAATCAGTTCGCGATGGGCCCAGAACACCGAGGAAAGACGTAAAGGTTATCACCTGCTGCTGTTGTTGGTAGCAATGAAGTGGAACGGATAAACGCAGACCTCTTTATTGATTTAGCCAGATTGGCGAAGGATGCGAATGTGGCTGACGTTTGAAATGATTCCTCAATTCGTACGATTGGTTTTGATTTTTTGAAAGCAAGCCAATCCCGAGCCTCTAGCGGAGAGGTTTAAAAAATATTTCCCAAACTAATGGACTACGAACGCGGTAGCAAGATAACGCACGTTGCTGATGCAGCTGGGATATTAGGAGGTTATCTTGTTTCTATTTATTGTTTTTTGGTCACATTCAAACCGATGCACATTTTCGCAACCCCACGCAACCGGTCCTCGCTTTTCGTGCCAGAATATCGAATGACATCGTCGCTGTTTGCTGCAGGCGGTACGGGTCGATATGTGCGATTGCATTATCGCGGAGCACACTAATGGTGTTACTGCAACCTATGTCTCCGGGCGAAAATTCTCTAGCACGCGTCGAGTGTCGAAGCACGCGGCGTTAAACAGGCGACGGTACAAATGTGAAATTCTCGAGGCTGCATTGCTTTGCGAACCAGCAAACGTTGCTACGTTCAGTGCCGATGGCATAGTTATTTTTAAATGAGATGTTGCTTTAAAAAAGCCTACAGAGTCTCTCTCTGGTGGAGAATGAAAATGAATGTATAAAATTATTAAAACACTTAAAAATGCTTCCGCTGAACATTCAAAAGGAAAAACATCGAAAAAAAAACGAGTTGGGTAGGATTTTGACAGTACAGTAAATATTTAAAAGCAGAAAGAGGCAAATTAATGTGAAACAGGCCTACGAATATAAATTGGCAGGTCAATCTGTTTAAAAAAGAGCTTTAAAAATAAACATTCCCAAAATTTTCCCCAAATTTCGTTTAAAACTTTATAGACCACTAAAAACAAATTTATTTTGTAGAAAAGTATTAATTTTGTAACGAAATTGGTAATCTAACCAATATATGCCTTTAAATAACACGTATGTATCGCTTTTCTTTGCTACAACAACATCGATAAGCAAAATGTTAATCAAATGGATGTACACTTTTGCAAACATCACTATAAAAGGCAGTTTCAGTTAACCTGTTTTTCACTTGTATTTGATGTACTTTTGAGTAGCAACGTGTTCTTAAAACATTTCACAAGCACCGCACTAGATAAAACGCCTCAAGCGTTCGATACGTTTCGCGCGGGAAAATAGATTGCATTCACGGCATAGCCACACCTAGCTAGGCTAACCTTGTGTTACCATAATTTGGGTTAGACGGTTTGATGCATCCGATGCGACCTCGTAGCATCCGCCGTGATGGTGCTATTTTTCGCCATCCCCATCCGGCTTGCTCTGCTCATTCGATCAAACTCGCCTCGATCGATCGATGCCCGGTCTGTCTGGTACTTCATCAATCTAATAGAAAAGCTATTGCCTAAATTGCAGCCGCCACGGCGATAAGAGAGCGGCGGATGAAACCACCACGCTCAAAAATACATTGCCCACCGCCAGCGCCCTGCGAACGACTTTTCACCGGATACGTGATGGACATTTTTCATGTAGATCGGTAGCGTGACCGCAGCCGGCGTTCTGTCTGTCTTTAGCGAATGTTTGGGATAGAATTTCAATCATGGCCATTTCCCGGACCCTGACACGGTGACTGCGATACTGTGTGCCGCTGGAGAAGCCATGTTATGGAAATGCATGCACATTCTTCCGGTCGTGCAGCTTCTGCACGCTCTTGTCCCTTTGATTGAACGTTTTCGAAGTGTTCGCGCTGTCAGCCCGGAAGGAAAATCACACTCGGCCGAGCGATGCCATCCCTAAGTGTCTAAGTTCGGTGTCGGTGTGTGTATGTGAGAGAGATAAATTTTTTTTCTTACCATTTCTGTTCCCTTCCCTGGCCCATCGGAAGCGCCAGGGAACAAATAAACCACCGATCGGTATTTATGGTGCCGGGGCGGTTGCACATCCTGCGAAATAGAAAAACATCACTTACATAAAACACACTTCACATTGGCCACACACTCGTACTCTGCGCAAACACTTCGATGGCTTCAGCCGAACATTCACCGAATGGCCGTATCAATTCTCGCATGTGCTCTCGGTGAACGTTCATTTGGATGAAGTTGGTTCTTCTTTTTTTCGTATGAATGCTCCTGGACAAAGCAGCAGCAAAAGTGAGAGGAGAAAAAAAAGACTGCTGGCACGTTTGCTCATGGTGGCAGCGGTTGGTGTGAGGTAAACCGCAATGCTCTCGTAATTGATGGGATTTATTTGATCCCTCAACGGATTACCAGTTCGTCGGTATCCTTCGATTTCCTGTCGACTGATGATGATCCGTATCGGAAGAGCAGCACGCTAGGCTCGGAAACAGAAGCGAAACTACTCCGCATCGATTCGGAGGTTGATTTTTGATTTGCTTTTTAGTGTTTGCTGCTGCTGATGCTCCGTGTTCGTGTGCTATGAGAACTTTACCGACAGTATACTAGTCGGTAGTGTTAATGACACTCAAAGTACATTATTGTTTCATATATTAGATTGATTGCACTACGATAAGTTAGGCTTCAAAAAATGAAGTACATTAAAGACTCTTTTAAATTTCATTAAATATGTTTGATATTTTTAATCGTAATTGTTACTTATAGAAACACGATTTAACACTTCGCAAAGAAATGATGAGACACACAGCACGTTTTCAATCATCACAAGATTGCTAGAACTTAAATGAAGTCAAGGAAACAATAGTAGCATAATGTTTATGTTGGAATGTTTTAGTCAATCGTTTAGTATGAAGCTTCTTTTACTTCTTCGAATCAGTTTGGCTAGCAAAGAAAATAAATGACCTATATTCTACTCTATCAATTTTTTATTTTATCACTATTGTTGTCAGCTATTATCAATCAGTCTTTACCAATACTATAAGGCTGGTAGTCAAATCAGCAAAAATAGTGAATTATATAATAAATCTTTAATTTCTAATATTTTATCAACGAAAAATGTTATGATACTTTATTATAACTCTATTCTACTGAAAGTGATGGAATTAGTGCCATTCGATCGTGTGTCATCAAATGTTTTACAATAAATGTTTCAATCTACTTTGGTTGTTTATTGAACTTTATAATTTTTTAATGAAATGAAACAACTTATTTTTATACATGAATTAAATAATGGAAACTAACACTATTTTCGTTTTCATATTTTTACAGGCCAATGAATATGCATCCTACCAGAATACGCTCGGCCGCCGATCGACGCTCGTCGGACCGTACACGCACATGAGCAAATATTCGTACCCGACGGACGTGAGCCTCAGCAGCCACTATGGCTACACTTCCTGGGGCCTCTGGCGAGACAGCCGCAATCTGTCCTCGTCGCTGTATGCGAAGAAGCAGAAGAACATCAAATCATTCTCGATTTTATTAATGTCAGCAGCGTTCATCGTCGTGCTGGCCGTGCTGTGCGTTGCGGGTTTGGCATTTTACTTCAGCACGTTCAAGACGGATCTTAGTGAAAGTAAGTTAACTGGGGTGTACGAAGTGTACGATAGAGGATGGCACTTTTCTTCACGTCGATACGGAATGGTGCAATAGTTGCGTGTTAAAGGTTTTTTAAAACTGTTTCCTTGTAGTTTTATCACTTGTAGAACATTGATCTATTTTGTCTGTGAAAAACTGTAACAGAACTCTATTTAAAGTTAACGAAAAAAGTATGTGTGTAAATAAAACCGAAATGCAATTTATTTTCCTCGTTCCGTTACGTAACTGCCCAAAAAATTCTTCCACCGGTACAACCACAAAGATGTACGAGCACTGAGGTACAATTTATTTATTTCTATATGCTTTAGCATCGTCATCTTTCTCACTTCATGACCCAGCCGTCTGCGCTACGGCCAGTGTAAAAATGCAGTGAAATAATGGATGACATTAGCTCGTTCGTTGACAGGGCATACTGTGGAACACCTGGCGTCTCCATAGGAACGCTCCCCGTCATGATTCGGGAGACTTTTTTCCCTCCCAGAACTGGCACGAACTGCCACGTCCGTCCCGTGCACACGCTGTGCACGTTGTGGTGGGACAAGTTGCAAAACTACTCACGGCATTCATTATGTCATCCTGGACTTGACGCATCAACTGATTTAATACCACTCCTTCCGGCCAGCGACAAGATAGCCTGGCTTATCCATAGCCTACGTGTGCGGAACCTCAGTCGGACGCGTACGTTCTGCGCGTTCGATGCGCGAAAAGAGTGGTCGCATGAGTTGGTTGGTGTATGTGTGTGTGTGTCCTTTTTTATGTTACCTCTTGTATCAATGCTTGTCTAGCATCATCATCATGGCTGTGAAGCCCACAAGCCTTTCATCCCCTCGCTCATGTACACATACTCAAACTAGCCAAGCTTCTCTTTGTTGTGGATTTAATGACAGTCCTGTTGTGTACAAATGGATGGTTTTTTTATGTGTGTGTGTGTCCGAACCACCCACACCACGAGATGAGTTTGCCGAGAGTCTATCGAGTGACCATCGAAATTGCTGTTTTTGTGACCCATGCACACACATACACACACTTGGGGTTTCCCACCATCGCTGCGTTCCCCTCCGGTCTCATGTGCAACCATAATTCAACAGTTTTCCACCGACCACTGGTCTGTGCGACGGGTCACCAAAAACAAACTTTGCACTGGAGCTTAATTAAAGTCATCTGATCAATAGATGAGCCGTTTTGTCGGGTTTTTTTTTGGCAACCGCTGTCGTTGTGGCTCTACTCGTCTATCCCGTGGTCAAAGGTTAGGTCCTGCTGACGCCGAACGATACGCGAAACTATCGCGGTATTAAGCTCATCAATCTTCAATCAAAAAACCACAGCCCAGTTGTGATTAACAAAAAAAGGTACGTGAGTGCGCTTGAAATGTTTGCACAACATAAAACAACGCTGGGTGTGGTTTATCCTCGCGGCACGGTTCTGTGCGGTGTGATGAGCGTGCGATAGTGTTTTTGTACGATGCGCTTTTTACTGGATTCGAATTATTATACAAACTGACAAGTAATCGTATCAAAAAAACCACCACCTGAATGAACTTGTCAGAAATCCTTTGTTTTTATATTACCCGCTTAGTACATTGTCGGCTTAATCAAGGGCAAACTGTCGGCAGCAGACTTCTATCACGTTTGAAACGTTTGTTGCGCTTTTAATACAACAGATAACATTATTTCATTGTTGCGCTTTTCCATGTACAAATTACAGCGATTCTTGCGTTCGATTGTACGTTCCGGGTGGCGCGAGGCGATATCTACACGACCGGTTTACGCTCGAATAACACACCGATATACCGACAGAAGACGGCGTTCTATGAAAAGCTGATCGACACGTCGCTCGAACGGAGTGGTCTCACCGTTTCCCGGGCGGAAATCATGAATTTTGGTGACGGCCCGACAATCGCGCTCAACTTCAGGGTGTTCCTCGATATGCGCAAGATCAAAATGTGAGTATTTGTGGTATGTGTGTGTAGTCCGTTACAACAATATTCATTTGACAGAACATTGTGTTAAATCTTATTTAATGACATTAAAAAAAAACTATCAAATTTCTTCTTTTCTAACTGTGTTCATATACACGCTTTTAGTCATCCATTTGACTTTTTTCCTATTTCTTGTTCAGAATTATTTCATTTTTTTTTTATAAAAAAACGTTTATTGACATGGTTTGGTTTGGACATGAAACATGTAAAGAGACGACACTTTACAAAGCTTAGCTTAACATTGATAAAGACAAATACGCATGACGTCTAAGTCAATCGCAGCATCATTGTTGCCAATGATGTGGATGACGTAGTTTGCAAAGAGGGACAGTATTTGTCTGCGTTTGTCTACACCTATGCCAGAATAAGAATTAACTTTAAAATGTTTTTAAAAGATATCTCCAAAGTTTGTATTTTTTTTTCTTTTTTCAACAATAATTTTTTATTATGTTGTTTATTTACCATAAAAAATGAGTAAATATAAAAAGGTGCATATTTCCACCATAAAAATGATCATAAAGTTAACCTTAACACAAAACACCTTAAAATCTTTAAATGAACTTAACCAAGCATAAATAGTTGATCCAGAAATATTAAATTTTATTATCCAATTGAAAACAATGTGCAACAATTTAACAACAGGTGAACCTTTAAACCATTTTAAACCAGCAATTTCTGCTTCTCTGCAGTGTTGTTTATTAAAACCTAGGATAGTTGTAATACGCTCAGTTTAAATTTAATTATTTTAATTTACACATTTACTTTCTGAAACAATGTTGAATAGTTTCTATTAAACTTGTTTTAAATAATTATTTTTATAATTTATTTGAGTGGTTAAAATCGGTTCAATTAAGTTTATTCTTCACGAAACACTTTCGACTTAGCGTATCACACAACGAAACTCGATTGTCTTTATTCAGGCAGACGGTGTAGTTTTGCCTGTTGTAAGTGAAAATGATTGCCAAAAATAAACAATTCGAAATCTATTCGATTCAATCCCACATGCTCATTATCTTAAGCCACAAATTCATGTTCAATCTTATCTTCCATGTGACCGCGCCCGGTTGATGTGTTACCATGTGCCGACTGTTACGTGGGGGGATGGAAAACAAATCGTCATCATCCACTACATTGCACACCGTCAGCACTATCAATAATGTGGAGGAACATATCCGTACCGCTTTCCTGAGTGAAGTACTCAACCCGAGCTCGGCCTACAAACATATACGCATCGATCCGGACAGTATCGAGATTAAGCGGCTGCTCGACCAGGAGGTTCTGAAGACGGCCCTTCTAACCCGGAATGAGGTAAGCACTTTGGCGCCGGATGTTGTGTACACCGGGCCGTCGCTCGCTGGACGCAAAACTGGATTAGATAACACTGATGATGATTTGTTTTTTCTCGCCTCTTTCTCCGCGTCCACACCCATGCACGCTTTCACATGCACACGATATCACTCATGCCGATGTCTTCCGTCTATGCTGGCGATGGAATCCGCCCCGCCTCCGATACAGCCATTTCCGTCCGTGGTCAAATCGTCTGGCAGCTCGGCAGACCAGGAGCAGCGGCACGTCACGAAGAAGACCGGCGTAATCGAAAAAACTATCCACAAGTTTACACCGCGCGTCACGCCGGTTCCCTCCCACTCACCGGGCGGACGTGCACCGGTGGACGCGAGCAAGTCGGGCATCGTCGAGGCGGCGGAATCTGACATTGACATGGATAATTTACCGGTTATACAAGGATCATTTGAGATAACGAAAACAGATGCCGACATCACGCAGAAGCGAACGGGGGCGTCCGGTGGCAGCACGGATTCTACCGCCGGAAGAGCGCCGACCGTTGTGGCCTCGACACTCAAACCGTTTGCCGTAAGCCCAGCGCAGATAACGGTGCGGGGCGGCGACCGAACAAAGGTGACGGAAAGCATTAAGGCGGTGGTCGGGGCTGATGAAAAACCATCAACCGGTGGATACGGTTCGGCTGGACGGTACGGTCAGACTGCCGGTGGGAAGTCAAAATATGAAACGGCAACGGCGAAGATTGAAAAAATGGATAAGCACGGAGCGACGACGAAGAAAATTAAAACAACTTCACTCAAGCCGTCGACGGGTGGGGGAGCGGGACGCCGTTCGACGACGGGCATGGTGGAAGGCCGCACCACAACCACAGCAAGAGCTTCCACCACAACGACGGCAACAACGACGACAACAACGACGACTACTACAGCAGCACCGATGTCCACTCTGACCAGCAAAACACCTACGCATGTCGGCAGTACGACAAGCCGGTTAACAACACTTCGGTATCAGGTATTGCCATCACAGGATGAAGAGGAGGACGACGACGGCGACGGTGACAACGCGTCCGATGAGGAAGAACTGCTCGATTCGTACGATCCAGACCACCATCTGCCCGTGGTGGTCGACGTGATTGGCCTGCCATCGTCCGTGAGTGATGGGGACGCAAAAAATGATACACTTTTGGAGACGATTTTTCAGGCCATCATTAACGACAGCATCCCGGAGGAGTTCGCGTCCGATCGGCGGCGCATCGGAGGCCTCGAACCGGACAGTATACCGAAGCTGGACGTAAATCTGTTCACAAGCGCACCGGTGCTGGATAAGCAACCGTGGCATCCAATCAACCCCAATCAGCAGCAGCAGGTTGCTGGAGTACAACCGGCGGCCGACCAGCGCACCGGACTCCCGGCGCGGAAGAAAGCCTCGCTGGCGGAGGAAATCCTCTACCGGAACCGACCGTCCGACATTGAGAGCGTGCTGGCCTACACGGAAAATCCCAACGGGCAAATTTATTACCAGAGCTACACCAATCCGAGTTTCGGTTCGTCCACGCTCGGTATCGAGCCGCTCGGTGTGGCGGACGTTCGGCCGTATCCGCTGCCGGTTGACAAAATCCACGAGGAGATGATACCGGACTTCAAATATCTCACACCGACGGCGGTCGATGCCAGCGAGCAGCTGCTCAACCCCACGCTGGACGACCAAAAGTTTGAGCATCTCGGTGATGGTGTGATTGCCAAAAAGCCGTCCGATGCGGATGGGGAGCTGGTAACAACGATCGCGAGCGTTGGGTCTTCCGGTGAGGTGGTCCAATCGTCCGATGAAACCTCAACGGAAGTGTATTACTATGGTTCGACGACGGATGGGCTCGATTTGGAGCTATCTGGGGGACAAAATGGGACAGCGCAAGACGACGAACTGATTGACGTTGCTATGGACCTGGAGTCTCGCCTTAGTCCGGATGAAGCACCAACAACTACGTCGATGCCGGTGATTACGACGACCGATGGGGCGTCGTCAGAGCAGACCGAAGATGGTCTGGAACAGCTTACTACGACCATGCAAAGCACACCGACGACCACGTACGGCTCGAGTGAAGAGGTTCAACGCGAGTCCGATGACGCAGGGATGACCAGCACTACCGAAACGATGTCATCGAGTTCGGAAGAATATACCGGTAGTTCGGTTGAGGTAACGCTCACGACCCTCGTGAGTACGGTTGAACCTAAGCAACCGTCCGCGGCGTTTGTTGAAGTAGAAACCTTGAAATATACTCCCTCAACAGTGCCTCCTCCAACGACTAACACCCTGCCTGAGCTGTTCCCGATCACGAAGTGGGAATTCGTGAACGGAACGCGTCGCACGACGGCCGAAAAACCTCCCACTAGGAAGGTATTTAACGAAACGCTTCAGGCGTTGGTGGTGGTAAACGTCCAACCGGATAGTGGGACAACCGCCCTGCCACGACACCCTCCGCATCACGCCAATCTCGAGGATCTGAAGAGCCAGCGTCCGAACACAACGAACCTCCAAAATCTGTCCGATATTTTCGATACGCTCGCGTCCAAGCTCGGCATTCAGCCGGAGGTTTCGAGCAAGATGCCACCGTTTTCCTCTCTTGCGAAGATTAAGAACCAATATCGGAACTCCGTCAACCGGACAGGGTCGACGACAGGTCCGACGCGTTCAGCGACGACGGTTCGGCCGAAGAGGAAAAAGACTCGCCCAACTGGTACGAAAGCACGTCCGACCAGCACCACGCCGGAGCCATCTCGTTCAGAAACGACGACGCCGATGGCACGGGTCATTCCAACCGTCATTAACGACGAAATAGACGATGTCGTCCCAGTTATGCTGGAGACGTCGTCCGAGCACTCGTCCGAGCTGGCCGTCGTCGGTCAGGCGGAAGTGGAAGTAATCGATCCGAACCGCTATGAGGAGATGCTCAACCTGATGGCACAAACACACGGCCGGGTATCAGGACCGGTGGCAACGGCAACGACCACCGTCGCACCACCCTCCACCCTCGTGACGCTCCTTCCGGTAAAGTCGAACTCGGGTATCCGTAACTTCCGTCCGAAAACCAAGCGACCGCTGCCGACCGCTACCACCGCAGCGTTGGCGCCCGCGGCTCATAATCAGGGCGATAAAAATGCGAGCAGAAAAATGAACGAGGCGGGCTCGAAATTAATGAATGCAAATAAAACCAACGATGACAGGTCGGTGGCGGTGACGGAGGCTCCTCCCGCCAGCAGTCCACCAACCGCACAGCATCACAACGTGCCCCGGCAGGGAAGTAATAAAAATAACACAATGGTCGAAACGGTGGTGCGGGCCAGCATGCGCTTCGAGTCGTAAAGCTCGCGCCCACCCATGGTGGTGTCCCGGGGACGTTAAGCTTCCGGTTGGGCATCAACCGCTGTCCCGTATCCATCCATGATGGAGGATTGCCGCGGCGGAGTGCACGGAAAACAAAAGGTGATAATTGAGTGACGGCAAACGGTTGCCACAATGAGCGTGGTCACAACTTTGGCGACGAGGTGCTGTGCTGAATGGGGACAAGGCGTAGGTGCCACAATTGCTCCCAGGACGATTGCGCTCTGTCGCACGCCGCTAACGATTGACATTTTACAGGGACTCGATGCTCTTCGGGTGGTAGCGTAACATAAAAATGAGATTTATTTCTAAGGCTTCCTACAGATCAGGTTTAAATGTGTTTACTTTTAAGACTGACTCCGCTCTCGGCACGTGCACGAAACGACAAGCCGTCTGCATCTACTCAGTTATTTTTAAACGAAATTGCAACAAATATACCGGCGTGATCATGATGTTGTTTGATTGGTTGGTGAACACAGGCTAGGCTTAGCGTAAGTTAGTGCGTAAGTAAGTTACCTTCGACCAGCTGCGATACCGGGTGGTGCTCGCACTATGCATAACTTATTTCTATTAACAGGCGTACTGTAAAGCACTAGAGCTAGGGCAAGATGCAGGATCGAGAGATGCACCGCAATGTGTGATCTTTCTCCTGCTTACAGATGAAACTCACGCACTTCTTCACAAAAAAGTAGACAAGGTTGACGCGACGTTTAAGTAAACACTTTTGTACAGAATCGATGCGCAAAGCACATAGAGGATATAGTTTGCTAGATTGTCCTAATTTATTCTTCTCAGTAGCATTCAACAACGCATCGTGCAGTGTGGCGGCAGAAGCGGTTGGTTGGCAAACGGTGGTTTTATATTTTAAGTAAACATGTGTGTGACAAATACAACGATATTTGATTTGATTTTAACCTGTAACCTGTACACGGAAGGTGCTTTATTTCAGTAATAAAAGATTTGCACGCTCGTGCGTGTTGTAATAAGTAAATTGTGTTTTTACATGTATTGTATTTAAAATCTAATCTTTATTTTCCAGCTGAGTAAAATGGAACCAAAAATAGAATGTTTTCCTTTTTTAATTTTTTTTATTTTTTTTATTTGGTAGTGACGGCCTGGCCGTATTGCTTTTACCTTTTTTTCCAATTAGATGACCTATTAACAAAATACCACAGTTAGCTAGATTGAGGCTTGGTTATAGTGGTTATAGTTTTTGGTGGTGCTCGATGACTCAACTTATTTCAATCCATTCCCTGTATTAATATCACATGTGGTCATTACATCGTACCTACTCTGAAACAATAACATAACTGGAGTATTCGTCTCAAATCTATTCTAACCCTTTTTATAGTTTTTTTTATTTCTTTACACGGATTCTGCATGTTTTAAGAAGATCTAAATTGAAAAAAATCACAGATAATGGTTTTTTGAAAGTCGTTCTAGATATTGATGGCTTTAAATCACTTACAGGAATTTATCTGAAATTTTAATTTCAATAATTTGATATCTATAACAGTAACTGATATAAATTTGATATGCTTCTGACAAATTTAATACTTGCTGTTTATAGCAGCCCTGTTTTATAATAAAAATTGGTTTCTATAGCTACATTTCAGAAAAAAGAATATTTCATAACATTTTAAGTTTAAGTTTATTAAAAAAAGCGTAAGTGAGAATCAATCAAAACTAATATCAGCTTAAATATGGCATTCATTAAAGCGAACCATCACTCTTTCATCCTTCCTCCACATTAAAGTAACATGTGTCGCAAACGAGGAAAGTATACATAGTGGAGATTAAAAAAATCATTTCCATTAACTAAAGCTCGTCCTCCGCCTAGGTCCAATTAACCTCCCATCAATCTGCTGAACCTTCCATTTTCAGCCAAGGGACGCGTGATTGTATCCCTGTATGCTACTTGAACCGTACTGAATGCCCATTTTCAGAGCTGAAGTATTTACAGTCCGTCGCAGCAGGCCTTGGGTACGCCAGGAAGGTTTGCTTTCCCACGGAAGGTTTTGAATACATAAATATCCGCAATACTGTTCATATTCCTTCCGTCCTGCTTATCCTCTTTCACTTGTCCCAAAAAGCAATGTTGAATGAACTGAATCTTGAATGAAATGGTCGGATGAGCAGTGCCGGAATATCTGGCGCTCCTTGTCCTCTCTGACTCCTGCGGCTGGAGTGGACACGCATGCTATCCTCCGCATGGTTCCGTTGGATAGGATGCGTTGTCAACCCTGGACGACCGAGCATTCGTTCGTTAACCGATAAGAAGAATTGAATCGAAGCAGCGCAGATGACTGTAGTCAAAAGGCGCTCGAAGGCGACAGGGACAGAGCTGTCGGAGATGCTATCAATAATTTAACACATTTCTTCGCTTTCGTCGGGTGTCAACGATGAAACTTGGATAAAAGCTGACAAAAGTCCGCACAGTAAAACAACGCCCCGCTCCACGACGAGCTGACAGGCCAGCTCTCTTACATGATCTGAAGCTGGGTGGTACAAGGAGTGGCTGGGGCTGCTCTGGGAGGCCAGTAATTACTGACTGATAGGAGTGCATGAAAGTCTGCTCATAACCCGCCTCTTTGTGCACGGTACGCCACAGGGTCAACCGGAGTTTTATCTAGATGAATCTAGCAATATTTCCTCAAGATTGCTTTTTCCTTTTTACTCAACTCATCATATGCGGATAAGTTAGAATCTGTTCACCAGAATCATCGGGGTCTTTATTTGCATTGGGTTGCGTATGAACCTATTAATGGAGGGAGCAAAAGCAGAAGATTTATTTTATGCCACATATAGTTTTACTTGCCTTGAACCATAAAGTATCGTGGAATGAAAAGGCTTGGTTAGATCTTCAGGAAAGCGGTTGTATATGAAGCATGAACAGAGATTGTATTTACACTGATATATACTATTTGCACATCCACAACACACCCAAGGAGTGTAGAAATCTCTAAGTACTTGAATGAATAAAAATGGTAAAGCTATGTGTGTTTAACGTGAAGCATATTTTAGATAAATTTCAGAGAACAATATTTTTATGCCCAATTTATGAATGTTATGAATGTTTTATAAGTACGTAAAAAGTTTTATAAAAACTGATTTATTATTATTTTTAACATAAGTTTAAGTAAAAAATAAAGGCTTACTTTTACCAATATGATTTTATTTATTCATTGGAATCCAAAATAAAAACTTGTGACTTTTATACTTGACTACAGTCTTTATTATTATTTATTATTCTACCCTGTCAAGTTACTATTTTAGCCACTAAAAGAGCTCTCCTAATGCTGACATTAAATTGACGTTGCAAAATTGTTTATCAACATTAATCTAATGTTTTAAAACTGTATGCAAAAGAAACATGGCGAACTAAACTGGTAAAGAACGGATCACTCGAAAAATCGGTTGAAAATATATTCAACGATTGACAAAATAAAATAAGAATGGTAATAATTTTTAATATAGTAGAGCTTTTAAATTTTCGTACCTTTTTGGGGCAAGTTTATAAAACAAATGTAACATCATTTGAATTTATGAGATGCTGAAGTGATCATCTTAAACCATCTTCACAATGGTAGTATATCGTGAACCCTAGCTCCTTAACATAAGTGATCTCCCTTACCAAGATACAGCCAAAATCTTTAGACAAACCCAAGCCGACAATCCTTAATCTTCGCTGGTGACACTGTTTTCCCTCGTTCAGATATGAATATGGCAGCGTACATTATTTAGTAGGATCGGCTACATTAAATTTCATATTCATGACAAAGTGATATTATTAAAGTTAATTACAGCGAATGAGGTTTTTAGTGCGTGCCTCAAAGGGTATTGTGGTAGCGACGACCCAGCCGAGCAGCATTTAGGATACCATCGACCCCCGTCCAAAGGTTTTTGGCGGGACCGGGTGTATTTATTCGCCACCGTGACACCAGCTGGTGCCTAAGCTTCGAGAATGAATTATTGGGTTAAACCATGTACCAGCTTTTAGGATGCTTCTAGCAATGTACCATCTAGCATGTTAGCATTTTCGGATGTTTCACATGCAAGAAAAAGATACAAACAAGAACGGGTGAACAATTCCTTGTGGTGAATATATAGTTTTCATCTTTCGAAAAAGTACTCATTTTTCCAGACATGTACTTTTATTCTAATGTTTGTAAAATAATTTTCAATCCTCATTATTTTGAAAATGATTTCACTAATCATAACGATGTGCACACTCAAATTATGAAAATAAATTAAAAATAAAAACGTTTTAACGCATAATTCGTACACACAATAGAAGCACTCTTGCCCTTCGTACAAAACCAGCATTCAACTTAAAAGTGCATATATTTTACTTGGAAGCGCTTTTAACGTTTTATTGTTTCAGTTAGAACGTGAATTATGTTTGCAGTCGCTTGAAACATTTCTGAAAGCATTTCATTTAGCTTGCATGCGGTAAAAAATGTCACATGAGAAGAGCAAGAGAAAAAATGATGTCGTGTGCGTTAAAATGGCACTGGCAGCTTTAAAGTAGCTTTAAATATTTTTTACTTCTGCTTTGGACTCATTCTTTCTTCCAGTAAAGTCTTCTGTTATGCATTTCAAGATGGTCTCTTAAAAACGTAAGATGGTCTTCTTGACGTAAGTAGCACTGGCGGTTGGAATGTCATCTTACAATTATCCATTTTAATTTACGGTTTCACTCGATCTTAGTAATTCATGGCACATCACATAATTCCACCACGAGTCCACCATGACCAAAGCATCGTATTTCATGCCTAACAATTTTAGTTTCTTACTGCTCTGGGTTATCATTAACTTAAAGTTAGTAATACCTAATAATCTTATGGTCCAATGTTTTAGGTACATTATTAAATGTATTAAAAATACGAAATATTTTAAGAAACATTCAATTATCCCTAGATCTTTGGTACATGTGAATTTAGTCCATATATCTTTTCATTCCATATTTTTTTAATAATTATCAAAAAATTTAACAATTTATTGCACGAATGCTTTATACAGGTGGCCATGCAACCAAATGAAATTTAAATGAAGCAACAATCAACCGAATTGTGCTACAGTTATCCAAAATGCTTTCTTTTTTATTTTTTATGAAATTCTTGTTGCAAATCATTGAAATAACACAATTCTGATAATTTTTGCTAATAATCTATTATTTTCGCTTCAGTTTAAAGAGCACAACGGATCGCTTAATGGCAATCCTAAAAGCGTTAGGTGATTGTTTATAAATTAAATTAGGCGCGTCACACCTGTGTACCAGTTCTAAACCGTGACAACAAAAACCATTCGTTCCTGCACCGATGTGTCACTTCACCTGTTATGAAATGATTGCCCCACACACTGCAAACGCATACCATTTGTTCTGCATAATGTTTTTAACAGGTTCAAGTTTTTTTTTACTCACTATACGGTACCGTGCAACACCCGTAGTGGGCGGAGTATTTACGACTGAAAAGTAGCATTAAAATTCAATTGAAATTTGCATACGAAATTATTATGGAATTGGAAAACATATTTCCAATTTTTACCCTATTAATTATGAAAAATACTAAAATGCTCGCGTAAAATGGCCACGAACTGTGGCCGCACTGCCCTGCGAGCGAATAAAAGATAGAAAGAGAGAGAGGGAGAGAAGAAGTGAGAAAAAACCAGTGGAAAATATTTCGTTTTGCTGATTATTTACTCAAACATCCGTGACTGGCGTTGACGTGTCAAGCGGCTGGAACTACAGGGTTTACACAGGCGACTAGAACAAGAGGCGGACTTCATTTTGGTAGGCAACGTAGTGTTTGAGGAGCTTCAAAACATTCGTTTGTTTGGAACCATGCAATGTTTTGTGGGTCCACCGCCTCCCTAGCATCATCAGGAGGTGTTGTTGTTTTGTTCCGTGCGATTACAATCATTTTTCACTCGATTCGTTCGAGTTAATAAAATGACTATTCGAATTCACAGTACCCGGTCCCGAGCGGTCGCCTTTGCATCACAACACAATGGGCAGCAATGACTTCATAGCAAAAAATTACACTGACAGGGATACCAGCAGTAGTCATAATTATTATTGCAGCTGTTGACTTTCGGCTGGGTTGTAGTCCACCGAGAGGGAATGCTGATCGCCTGTTTCGCCTGTTTAATGTGACCGTTTTCACGGGAGTGAGCTTTCTCCCCAACCCGTTGGTGGCGGGAGTGCATATAGGGAATACCCACGGTTGGGAACAGCGTTCACTCTGTAGCTAGGACGGTTTCACATTAGCAGTCCCGTTCAAACCCATAGCGACTCGTAATCAATGATGCGTTGCAAATAATCAAATTTATGCATGAAAAATTTGTTATTTAGATTGAGCCCGGGTTTGGTTTGAATTAGCCCGGGTTCATTCCGGCCCCAAAGTGTCTCCCGGCGCCGTATTTTCATTCCCCAGGGGAGCCTGCATCCGGACAGTGCGCGTTTATGTTTGGCTGTGTGTCTGGAACGATAGCAGTTTCGGAAAGGCTTTTCGATTCCCGGCACGCCTGACTGCCGCGGCCAGCTACCGACCTCCATCTGCGGCAAACGTACCGACGGGCATTGTGGTGCATTTAATTTTCGGTTTTTTCTTTCCGTTCCTTCCGCATTTCACCTTCCGGCCGGCCACGTATGATGAATTCCGAAATCAGCAGAATAACTACTCCAATTGGTATGATCGACCTTCCCACCTGGGAAATGGAGGCAACCAGGAGTTTTCGGTTCCAGGGGTTCGCTCGAAGGGGTTTTATAAATTTTCCAGCTAATTAGATTACGCTTCATTTAAATTTGCAATCCGGCTGAGGCCATTGATTCCGGCTCCCTGATGGGGCCGATATAGAAAAATGGTCGAAATTGAGCATCATTTTGTCAGCGTTGCATACAAATTATCGCAGTTTGCCGAATGGTGCAGTCGGAAGTGGGGTTTGGTTTTTAAAATTCGTTTTTTCATCAATCAATTTGATACATTAAAGCAGAGATTATTGCCGAAGGTGTTTAAATCACAACTGAAATCTTTTTGATTCGTTTTGAAGCTCTGCTGTAAATTAATCCAATTAGCTGCTTAGGTCAACAATTGTGTTATTGTTTCCATTTTGTAACATTTTATACAGATTCCATGGTTTCCTGGAAACATGATTTGGTTTACTGAATACAACATTCTGAAGTAAACATTGTTTTGCTATTTTTTTAAACTAAAACCTGTAAACATAAAACGGGTTGTTAAATGAAAAAGATGCCAAGCGTTCTACAAATAATGAAACAGAGAATTAATAAAACCATTTTCAATGTTACAACCAATTCAACCAAAAATACAATAAAAGGCATTTCCATCAAATCCATACTAATACATTTGTATGCAATGAATGTAAATTTACACTTAAAAGATTTTTTTAATATAAGAAATGTTTATTTACAAACATATTGAAATAAACTGACATTTTGTAAACACGGAAGCCAGTGTAAACAAAAACACAGTTGTTGCAAAGAGCATTTAAGGATATCAATCTAATAGGATAAGGATAAGTATTTCGATATCTCAGCGTCAATCTCAGCATCGTAGTTTCCAACGATTGTTTGTAATTTGAAAATAAACTTAAATCAGGAAAACCCTGTCTTGAGCTTACATTTCGCAGTTCAAGAAAGTGCAGGGAATATAATTAAGGTATGAAGTTTGGGACGATGGCTTGTATGGACTGCAGTAAAGTATTTCACGCATTAGATATAACAAATTCAAGTTGCTCGGGCAAACGAGAAAAAGTTTCTTTTTTATCTTGTTCAGTTGTTTCACTTGCATCTGAACTTTCCTATATTTTCTGAGTTAAAAATCGCGTGGACCAGGTACGTACGGACTGCACAATCGTTACGATTGAGTTTTGTGGTCCAAAAAAGATGTCACGTGCATGTTTGCTGTCCTTAATCGTTCCTGCATGTGTGAGGAAATATATAAACGATTCATGCGTGATCCCGCCCCAATAAGGATGTAGCAAAACTCGATAGTGTTAAACATTTATCCGGTCTGAAAGAAGCCACTAGAGGCACTTTCTTTGCATTGCACTCAAATACTATTGACACAATTTTTTGGCTCTGGCCGCAGTTGGTGGTCAATTTATTACAGTTGATTTTAACACCAACCCTAAAGTAAAGAATATTGAAAGACGTTAGAGGCAATCACGAATGGTGTGGAAGTGCAACATGTTTTTGTAACATCCGTATAAATATTAATTTGAATATTGACATTATTCTATTTTGCAAATAAATCACTCCGTATTCCACCAAATTGCACGATCACTAACGTTGCAATCGAGATGATAACTGAACATACATCGTATTGAATGATATGATATACCTACACTTTTTACATGCCTTCTGCATGCAAGAAAAAGAAAGTAAGAGGTACAATATAGCAACACAAAGATATAAAAATCAACCACTCACAACACATTGGTTTACCCATCACTAGTATGTTAAGAGAATTGATTGCAATTTTGTTATATGAGTGATAAAGTAGCTTATACAAACAAAAATCTAATCAAAATTATTTGTGATCATAACTTTTTTATTATATTTATCTTTTTATGTTTTTCTGTTCAGTTCATCAATACTAAAACTAACAACAACTTGATGCAAATATCGACAAACGCTCGCTGTTTCGCAGTTCCCGCCAATGGCACCAGTTCGCACGCGTGTGCATACCCAGTCCTTTGATGCACTAGCCCACGAACCGGACCGAAAAGCGCTGATCTGTCGATCGAAACAAGCGGCCGTTTGTGCATCCGAATATTTCAAGATTTTTATCGTTTGTTTGCGTTCCCCTGTCTCGATTGCGCGGGACGCACTAATATCTCCTAAAACACAGTAAAGCACAGTAAACACGTGTGCGAGAAACGCAGGACTCTTTCGACATCCAGATGGGGCGCGTGCTAGGCGACGTTGGGACCGGAATAGGCCAAACATATCCTACGATCTCGCGCATCCGTTGGCAAAGCGTCAGGAGGCGAAAGTTACTTAAGAATTACAAACATTATCACATCTTCCGGGGGTCAGTCTGGGGGTCAGTTGAGCTCCCGCGTAACCAGTAGCGTTAGCTGAGGTTTAGTGCGACTCGAAGTGCTGCTGGTGATGGTTTTGCTCCTGCTGCTGGAACTGTTGCTGCTGGTGAGCATTGTAGATCTGCTGCTGGTGCTCCTGGTACTGGTGGTACTGCTGCTCCTGCTGGTGATGCAGTTGGTGGAGGTGCTGCTGGTGCTGCAGCTGCTGCTGCTGCTCCTGCTGATGTTGCAGTTCCTGCAGATGTTGCTGGTGCTGGTGCTGCTGGTGATGCAGTTCCTGCAGATGCTGCTGCTGCTGCTGCTGCTGATGCTGGGCCGCTTCCTGGTGGTAGGCTTGAGGTTCCTGGTGATAAGCCAGCGCCTGAGGCTGTGGCTCGTGATAGAAGTGCTCCTGGTGTTGCTGCTGCTGCTCCTGGTGGTACTCTGGTTCCGACTTCTTGTCGCTCACTGGCACCGGCACGAGCACCTTCTCCTTAACCGGCACTGGCACCTCCTTGTGGACGGCAAACTTCACCTCCTTGTAGACTGGCACTGGGCGATCGACGGGCACTTTCACCTCGTATGGCACTGCCTTCTCCACCGTGTACGGGAACTTCTTCTCGACCGTGTACGGCACCGGCACTGGCACCCTAACGGCAACCTTCACCGGGCGTGGTACCTCCACTTCGTACGGCTTGTCGACCGGCACCTTCACCTCGTACGGGACCTTCTTCTCCACGACTACCGGGTACGGTTTCAGGACCTCAACCTTCACCGGCTTCAACACGTCCACCTTGTACGGCTTGTCGACCGGGACCTTCACCTCGAACGGCACCTTCTTGTAGACGGTGTACGGTTTCGGGACGGCCACCTCGTACTTCACCTCATAAGGGACCTTCTTCTCGACGGTGACCGGAACTGGCACCGGGACCTTCACTTCGTACGGCACCTTCTTCTCGACGATGTACGGCTTGGGCACGTGCACCTTCACCTCGTATGGTTTGTCGACCGGGACCTTCACCTCATACGGGATCTTCTTGTAGACGGTGTACGGTTCCGGCACGTGGACGGCATACTTCACATACTCCTTGATGTGCACCGGGACCTTCTTCTCGACCAAGTACGGCTTCGGGATCGGTACCTTCACCTCGTACGGCACCTTCTTCTCGACCGTGTAGGGGAAGTGCTTGTGGACGGTGTACGGGACCGGGATCTTCTTCTCGATCGTGATCGTCTTGATCGGTTCCTCGTACTTGACGTGATGATGAGGATGATGATGGTGCTGCTGCTGGTGGTGATACTGCGGCTGGGGCTGATACTGCTGGTAGCTGTGCTGATCAGCGTAACCGTGGGATAGATGGCTCCATTCGTCCAGCGAGGCTCCTCGTTTCTCAAGACGTTGAGTATCCTTTGGCTCAGCTTCTACGCTTCTCTTTTCGGCGACCGATTGCTGTTCCGATGCAGCATTTTCCTCAGCAGTGGCCAGTGCCACCAGCAGGGCCAGGCAGCAAGGGATTATAAACTGTAGGATGAAGAAGTAATGAGCAGTTGAATAACTTTATCGAAAAGTACGGTAAGTCTTATGCAAGCTGTGCAATACTAAATCAACAGTTTTATTACATAACCGTCGCCATCGCCATCATCGGCACCCGATATACCAAACCAATTACAAATTTGGCAGTGTTATAACCATTCCATAGGAAACGCTCATAACCCATTCGAAAACGAATTTGCAAACGAAGATATTCGTGGCAAAGTGCTTCCAGCGCATTTCATAACGCATAATTGCAGCGCCGGAAGCATTTCCAGTGTACGAAAATCGAACGTAAGCATCTGCGGTCGTTGAAAGCAAAAAAAAAGCCCCTTCTTCGCTCTCACAGCGTGCGATTTAAACTATTTCCACTTAGCCAAACTAATGTGGGGCACTTTCCATCGAAATGTTTGTTGGCCGCGGTTGCAACGAAATTCTCTCCCAAGCGCACGCACGCACGCAGACACCGGGAAGGTGAATCGACAGTCAAGATCGTATGTTCGATCGGCGATTTGATGCCGCGGAGATCGATCAGGTTCATTTGGGGAATTACACGGTTATGATGGAGTGGACGATGAGCACGAAACACGGTGGCTGTGGCGTTGGAACGCTCGAATAAAAGATCTTTTTTTGCTTTCGGCGGTGAGTTTCACTTTTTGCCTTTATCGGAAGCCCATCATCACTTCGTCATGTTTGGCCCGCAAGATCAACCGATCACCGATTGATCGAATGTTTCGGCTGGGTCAAAGAAAGTGAACACCCCGTTGCGTTCCGTTAGGTTTTCACTGGTCATTTTCAATTATCTTATCAGATGCTACAGGGGGAGGTGACCAGGGACGATGGATTGTTGGATACAGAATAGGACGGAACTTTCACACAGCACACGGGGCGAGTCATGGTCGCACATTTGTTCGCTTTCCGGGCTTGATGGCCAACCCACAAATAGCACACTTAACTTTACGCTAAATTTAAAGAAATTTTGCTCACGTACCATACGCATTGTGCACTGTCGGTGAACCAAACGCGCTGATCTTGCGTACACTTTTCTTCGCACCTACACACTAGTTCCAGAGATAGCGAGACCAGAGAAAGAACTGATTTCCGAAGACCACGACCAGCAGCTTATATACCGAAAAGCTCGGTGGCCCATCTGACCAGCTGACCACACAACGGCCAGCGACCCTGCATCGTCGTCGTTTTCGTCGCTGTTGTTGTTGTGGTCTACGCTCGGAAGTGAAGCGTGAATCTTCCGAGATGGACACCTTCGTAAGGGGTGGGGTACACCCCGAAAGCGCAGAGCGTAGGTTACGGAAAAATAATTTCAACAACGCCCGTTATGAAGATCACCCGAATAGTATGTTAGCGAGAGAGTAAAAGATAGGTTTTTTTCCTTCGGTAGTTTATAAGAGCCGTTTAATGACGCAAAATCACTGACGGGTGGCACACAGTGAATGTCAAGAAAATGCTGTTGGGAAATCTATACACAAGCAGGCCGGCGGTAACACACATTGCACGCTGCAAAATAAAACTTTTTCGATCGAATTGGTAATTTACTCTCTTTCTCTACGCACCCACAAACAAGAAAACTCGGTTGCTCTACTTCGCCACGTTCGTTGCGCCTGGGTTGCAAGGGTTTAGTACAGGCGGGGTAGCTGATTGTCGTATGTGTACGCAGGATGGGAAGGTGGGTGAAAAAACGCCACCCCGGGTGGGCGCCGGTCGTAACGTCGGAGAAACTTTCCATCAGCTTTTGCTTCTTAATATTACCGATATCATCGTTTTGAACTATCGGGGGAACGAGTTGAGCTGAATTCGTATGTTGTTTAACTTCGAAACAATAGTTCTGCTAGAATAAGTCTGGTTTATTCGATTCTCGTGCTGTTGGAATTCATTTTGCTGTTTTCATGAGTGATTTTCTGACAATTTCAAGGGTAAAGCCATGGGATGTGTGGCATGCAATGTGATTAAATTTTATATTTATGTTTAACTGAAGTAAAATATTCGTCACATTTGAAAGTTATTTGTCAATTGTTTATTTGAAATTATAACATTGTGTTGCAGATAGTACATCAAAATAGGAACGTTAGCAATTGGAATTGGTTGGAATTACAAACCAAAGCTAGCATTGTGTGTTATAATGAATTTAAACGTTTGTGCTCATTTTGTGTCATGATATATTTGCTGAAAACATTAGAAAAAAGGTCAAACACATTCTTTTCGTTTTAGTTGTGAGCCAGCAGTGTCATTCTTTGCACAAAAATACTGGTGTTTTCCATGTTGAAACATTTCAAATACTAATAAAAATACAATTTATAATTTCGATTTAAAATAGTTTTAAAGAAACAACGTTTGTTTATAGTTTTTTTTAATTATTGCAAAATGTACACCTAAACGATTCAATTTTTTGAAAGATGTAAAAAAATAAATCAACATTCTATTAAAACTCTATAAGCGAAAGTTTCTGAAAAATACAATTGTAACACATATGAAGAAAAAGGAAATATTTCAAATCTTGTTTTTATTCTTAGAATACATTTAACTCCATGGAGTCACTATGCGCTTAGCTACAGTGTTATTTCTAAGCTACAATAAAATGAAACAACACCACCAGTCCGTACCGTTGACCAGTTTCGTTATGGTTCACAGAGCAAACTGAGTAATTATTATATTTATGATGTTTTGAAATTTGGATCCGTCGAATGTTGCAAGTGAAAATCGTCCGCCAAGTGTTTTTTTTTTGTTTTTTCTTCCAGAGGTTTTTTTTTATCAATGACAAATGAGCGAAACAAATTTTTGGTGACGTGGAAGATTACTTCCGCCACAGCCTCGACCTCAAACGGACGCGTTTCGATAAGATTTCCCGCCGGAATGGAAAGGTGAGTCACGGTGGATGGGTCCGTTGTTACGTAATAAAATGTTACCACTTGAGCCACGGCCGAAGCTAATTATGAGCATTAAGCACCGGGCCAAAGGTTTTGAGTGTGCCGCATCTAGGTGTTTACAAACACACCGACACCATTTGAGTTCTTTTTTTGAGTTTACAAACATACATGAATAATCGGCAGTGAGCATGAAAGTGAAAGAGCCGGAGGTCGGGAGGACCTTTTGCCATGTACGGTTTTTTCGAGTGTGTTATTATAAAATCGCATAAATAGAGAGAGTGTGAGTTATCAACGTTCAACGCGGGATTAAAATTCAACGTAAAACGCTCCGGGCACAACATTTTCGGGGGAAAAGTGATACTCCGGGCAACGACCTCTATCAAACCGTGCGGTGCGTTTTTGCTGAACGGCGCATTGTGGCAAACTTTGATGCTCGTTTTAATCAACCACAATGGTTTAGATACTGGCTTTACACTGGCACCACCCAGCAGGTGCACGGAGGGCAGGTGGAAGCGACTTATTTGCTATCATAAATATTCATTGTCATATTTGGCATTTAGATTGATGCTAATGTAAAGTGTTTGCAAACTATGCTCGGTCTCCAGGAGGGTACGCAAAGCGATGTACTGCGCAGCTTTCAGTGGGTCCGTCGACGAAGACGATGCAGAGTCCTGAGAGGATGCTACAGTAAACCTGTAAATCCTATTTCCGCCCTCAGCGATGGAGCAGATTTCATTAAATCATGGAAGTTGATCATTGAAACTATCACACTCAATGTAACGAAGGCGACGAGTGAAATATACACTTTACAGATACCAATCTACACATACACTGCACTCATGCGCTCGCTCCTTATCCTTCCTGCCGTGCTTGGTGCAATGTAGTTGTTGTGTTTGCTATGGGGATCGTTATCCGTAAAGCAACAAATATGCGATCATTCCGTGTGCGAAAGTCACCCTTTTCCCGTGCCACTGTGTGCGGTTGGTTAACGTTCATAAATTAACAAACACAGAAGCACACACACACACACGTACGGGCGCGGAGAGGAGAAACTTGAGAACTCGTCGGCACCCGGTTGCAGAAGATGGCAATGAATTGGTATGGCGCACTTGCTTGTTATACAATAATATTCGCTATGCCTGTGGGCGTTCAGTGCGATATATTTTATGCGAACGGACACACATAATAATCAGTTCACATATAGATTCTGCTGATGCCACTCGAATCGCTTCTTGTACCCCCTAGCATTTCGTCGACGGTATCGAGACGGAATGCGTTTACGAGTGGCTATCGATCCGTGCCTAACCGTTCGACACGCGTTAGCTTTCAATATTTAATTAAGGGCTCTGTAGATGATCCGTTTCTGCATGTGCGAGCGTTCCATTTGAACCACGTTCTGGGAGGGCACCTTCAGCTGATTTCTCGCCACAATGAATAAGCGAACGCAACTGACATTAGATTCGCCGAAGGGCCATCAGATAGGTCACAATATCAAAGAAATAATCTCATACCGCATATCGTCAACTTGTGAAAGCTCGGCGTGCACAAGTGGACATATGTTGCCGGCATGTAAATAACGTATGATTTATGATTCAATATTTATACTACTTCAATAAGACACTCGCTTTCCCATCCGAACACTTTGCTATCAGATATTTGCTTGTATGTGTAGGTGATGAAAATGTCCTTGACGGTATTGATGCTTTTTTTAATCGTGAATGATTTAACTTCATTTAACAATTTGGGACCAAGTAAAGAGAATAACCGTGAAAATAATATGTTCATTTTGAAATAATTCACTTTTTTTGATTTTTTTTTTTTTTGGTTAATGACAGTTTATCAACAAAAAATGGCACAATTTGAATTTCACATACAATTATGCAAACTTTTATAGTTTTGAATTTCAAACATACTTATAGCAAACAAATAGCAAGCAAATAGCAAAAACTAACGTATGTTTTGCTGTAAATTTCAAAATAATGTTCTATATTGCTTGTTACCAACATATCAAATAGCAAATGTACCATGCCAATGCTCAAATATTCACATTCATCCCCGCTAATGTACGATTTGAACTAAAGTTTTTGCAACCAAACATGACGGCAAAGTACGATTGGGCGTAATTTGATTCTTACTTACGCAGTATGGTAGTCCCATGCATTAAAGTTTTCGATCAACCAACCAATATTGTTCAAAATGTAAAAAACGAATTTGTATTTTGAAAATATCTTGTTTTGCTAGGAATTGGTTTTTTATCTCTCGTTTAATAATATAAATCAAGACCTTAGATATACTTATCTTGCAGCAAAGTTGTAACATACTATAAATATTTGTGATATTAGTATTAAGCGGTACCTTTTTATCAACTTATGTTATTATTAAAAATACAAATTTAAAAATTATGTGATTATATAAACAAGAATCTTTACAAAGAAGTTTGTTTAGACATATAAATACATAGATAACAAAACAGAGTGATAGAGAAATGAAAAGCAAAAAAGAGTGGCGAGAAAGAGACAAAGAAAGCGAAAAAAAGTGGATTTCAAAAATTGCTTATCAAATCATTGAAATATTTTTTAGTTTCTGTACCACAAAAACTAACGTATCTTTGATGAATCTTTTATGATAAATTTAATAAATTTAGCCTAAGTCTATGAAACGGTAATGTTTAACATAAATAAAATTAAGTTAACAATTATTTTATGCTCAGACTAAGTTGTTAGACTAATAAAATTGTTTTAATATGAATTTTATTTAATACATTTTCAAACTATCTTTCCACCACGTTAAAAATCATTACTTCTATGTAATCCGTTTAGTTTGTCTATTAGAATCCTGCATACTTTTTTGTTTTATCACAAATTTTCAGATACATATCACAGTTGGCGTTCGATTTGATGATGGATTTGATACTCTCGAACAGATTTCAACATACATTGATAAATCCAATTGTACATGCAAGAAAACCACCCATCCCTGCTACCCAGCCCAAACAAATCATTTGATGTTGCCCACTCAAAGTAAACCTACGGAACCAATTCCTAAAACATACTTTTGCACGTGAAACGTGTAGGCGAACGTGGGTAGCAAGGTTATGGCGTCTAGCGTCTAAGAAAAAATCAAAACAAGAGATTTATGTTCCTCCCTAATCACATGTAATCAACCATGAAGCGACGGATAACGAATAGATAAATTTCGAAGCTCGTCTCGGTTCGAATCGGCTGGGAAGTTTCGGCTAACGTCCGACAACCTATACGTACGGTTCGGTTTCGGGTTGCTTCACCAATTGATTGACTGTTCAGTGTCAATAGGTGTGCTGGTGGGAATGTTTTGTTTGTCTGCAACAGCAAAACTTGTCGGAAGCAAGTTGCGGGACGGGTGCGGTGGCGTATGTAATAAATTCTCCCTCGGCTTAGGTATCCTTTCGATCCTCGGGTACGGTGGGCTGATTTGTATCATGGAATGAAACTGTCAATATGTGAGATTTCGTAAGATCCTGCCCGGTTTTCACAGCCGTTGCCCGGGATGTCAGTTTAAATTTAAGGATAATAATTTTTCTTTCTTCTCCATTTCTCACAAATTTGCTATCGGTATTCGGACGAATGGATATTTTGTCAGGCCCTGTGTAACGGTTGGAGCTACCTTTGAAAAAAATATGTTTGTAGCAAGCTGATAAGATATCAACAAGGCCGTATATGTGCTCTCCCATTTGCTCAATTTTTCACTCATTTCACAACCAATGCCCTATCACGACCTACGCATTCCGGAGTAGGCTTAAACGGATGTGTCTTAAGCTGTTTGCCGGCTGGAAAGAATCGTAAGGAAAGGAGCATCAACAATGCTTACGGATATACTGGGCGGACGGGATCAACGTCATTGCTTGACGGAAGCTTGTTATCCGAAGGAGAAAGGTTCGAAAGAAGTCAGAAAGATTGAACTTGGGCTGGTGGGCGGAGTGGTCGGTGATTCGATGCAGGTGGTGAATTTCGTCGGGATTGGGATGGGAAATGTAAAGTTTGTTCGAAAATTTGCATGGAAGCGAAGAAAATAAATTAAGATTGGCCTTACATATGCCAACTGGAATCGACTGACGGATGATAAATGGGATAGTTTTGGGATACAATGGTATCTCCTTTGGAAAATTTTATAAAAGCAGCTAAAAGGTCTTGGAAAAGGTTTTTCATGTAGCAATTTTACTAAGGTGATATACGGATGGCCGGAATGGTCGGAAAATAATTTAAAAAAATATGCAATTTTTATTAAAAACAGTGTTTTGTTTATATTTTAAAGTTATATATTGGTAAAAGCAGTAACAGTTGATGGTATATTATTTCTAAAAATTTTCGGATGAAACTTCGAACGTTAAATCGAATATTTCTCTTTTCTGGTTTTACTATGGATTCATTGTGTCATAAATCTGAAGTTTTAATAAATACCTTTCTGTTGTCGAAGCTAGCTTCGCCGCAAGCTTGATGTCGCATAAAACCAATTATTTAATTGAATCAGTTTCTTAGAATTCCATCTCTCTTTTATTATGTTTCCCGTTCGACGTAACCGTGTTGGGTTTAATATTAAACTGCAAAACATCATTACCATCGTTTTTAAAACGAACTGATATGTTTCGAATTTGAAGTATTTTTGGAACCTTGGAACAGGGTCCCGATAAAATATTTTTCCTTCAATTTATATTTTAAGACTGTCAATTTACACTTTTAGTTTTGTTATGTAATCGATCTGTTGGCGATAGATAACCTAATGTGAAGCTATATAGGCTACTTGATGTTAAATTATGCTAAAGTATTCATAGAATTCCACATGTGATCCACCTTTTTTCTCCATTAATATTGGCAGCAATCCAATCAAAGTCAAATGCGAGGCATTTTCCCAATTAAAATTTGTTTTCAGCTGTGTCTAAACAGTTGTAAATATATTTTTAAATGATAATATTATGTTTGTCGCTCAGTTTTTGCAACATTAAAATGAAATCGTAATTAAAGTTTGGTGATTCGTGGAATGCATTAAAAAATAAATTTAGGTTAACTATTATTTATATTTTTAAAAAATTACTTGAAATATCCTACTAGTTTTTTGCTTGTTTTTTGTCTGTCTTACAGCATTTGCTATGTTGTGTTTTTCTATATTCATCTATATTTGAAGTTTTTTTTTATATTCATCGTAGCCATTATATTGCTCATAACGTAAAATTCTTGCTGAAATAATAATACAAATTACACATTCGATGAAGTCTTACACAATCTGACAAATTCGATGGAATTTTGGCATTTATGTTCGGGATGTAATGATTCACTAAATTGAAAACAGTAATGTGCTGATTAATGTTTTTATTCTTGGAAGAACATTGAGCTAACACCAATCCCTTTGCAATTTTTAGCTAAAAATGCGTTTGTTGGCTTCAAAACTGAAAGCTGTTTGATAGTATAATTGTATCCTTGCTTATTTCAATAACATGAACGAAAAATCATCCAAACGGTCGTTTGTTTACTCAATCGAAATCACCTGCTCTGCTATGAAGCTCTGATGTAAGTTCTCTTTTCCCCAATGCGTGTGAAACTTTTCCCTCATGTAGCGAAACTTCGACCAAACCACTAATCGAGACGCCGCCACGTCATCGAGCTGCAAACATGAAAAAATAACTATGCAAATGTCGGTTTTGCAGGAGCGTGGCCCCCATATGCACCACATCCCACGGGGATCGCATGCGAACACTGTATTAAAGTTTCGGTGGAAAAACCGCACCGTACCGCCATCAAACGAGTTTTCGCCGTTCCGAGCGGCTTAACGAGTGTGGAACCGAAGTGGCACAAATTTCATAGTGCGGCATACAGCGCTGAACGCCCAAGCGCTTTCAGGATGACCAGCAGGATATTTTTGCGCCCCATTATGCGCTGGGGACCGGTGGCTTCGTTTACCAAATAAGGTCGTTTCAGGGGCGCAGCGTATCGGTTATACGGGTTTAATGTCACCGAAAGCCGTAAGCCTTACTAACCGCCGGGGTGAAGCAAGAAGTTTCCAAACCACATATCCGCTCTGTTTGAAACTATAAGTTGATACACGGTTCTCTACGCGACAGATGCGCTGTAGGTGACAGGAGAGATATGTAAAACGTAAAGTCATTGGTAGAGCAACTGTAAAGACACATTTTGAATGATTCGTATGACAAAGTCAAAAATAATTTCGATTGAGTTGCAATAAGCTTTAGTAGAGAAAAAAAACATTACTTCATATTAAAAATGCTAAACAAACTTAAAAATCCCATCAGAACCGAGTGTTTCGTAACACAAAAATAACATAAATGTATGTACTTCACACACCACAACAATACCAGGAATTCTTTCTGTTTTGGGAGGATTAAAACTTTATTGTATCTCTCTGCAGACGGTTCTAGAAGGTTGCATATTGCACTCAGCGGATCGCTGCGCGAGCTGCAGCGTAGTGGTGAATTTTCCGTGCTTTCCACCCGAGCGGATAAAAGTTTTAGTTAGCCCTAGCGACAAGGCTCTTTGTACGTGTGGTGACCGCAGAATAATTGAAAGTTAGTAGCGACAGTCGCAGAATGAGTTTCACACAAAAGATGAACCAAACAAACCTCAAGCACTTAGGGCAGATTTTAAATGAAATTTAGAAAGAAAAGTTTCATTATTGAAACTTTTGTTTTTGTGCTCTTCTTTGAAACGATTGTTTGATATTGTTAAATTTCGCCAGCTAACACGCATAATTTTTTAATTGCATGAAAGAAGTTTTTTTCTTTTTGGCTAAAACCACAGATGACATCGAGCCCCTTTCACAATTGTAATCATTTTCACCACAAAAATCTGCCCTGCCCAAATGTGCCCACATTGTTGGTGTAAATTCGAATTGTCGGAAAGTTCGTGACACTGGGTTACCGCCTCGATAGAAACGACTTTATCAATTTGCCGTTCATGCGGTTTCCTGTTCGTACGGAATGATACGTGAAACCGCACACACTCACCCAACGCAGGAAGAGTTGGAAAACCACCACAGTGCCGATCATTGACCCGATCTTGACGAACTCTATCGGAACCGAACGGTGCAAGATATATGTGAGGATGATTTTTTTTTTTTTGGTGTGTGCTCCCGTTCCGGGTTTATTACTGGGTACTGCCAGCCAATCCGGATGTGACAATGACGTTGGGATGTTGGATAGTATGAATTGCATCTGTCACTCGTTCGGGTCTCTACGTTCACTTCTGTCTGTGCAGCCACCATCCAGCTGGAGAAGAGCACTCGAGTGACGGGTAGCAACGGAGCAATTAAACTGCAGACAGCCTCCGTAGCTGGTGCCAACCTACGAAGCGAGTGTGTGGCGGTGTCTACGGTAGTAACATTTTTAATTTACGGCATTCCTCGGCCCGGCCCGGCCGATGAGCGATGAAGAAGTTTGCATGGCAAGAATGTTCCGGTTCCCGGTCGTTGCCACAACGACAGACTCGTGGGTAGCAGCTGGGTAATTGAAATATTTGTGGTTGCCAGCGATGAAATTGGTCCAAGAGTTTCGGGACAACCGGGATGCACCGGTTGCAATTTAGAAAATGCGAATGACACACCGTACCGCCCGCTCTCTGCATGGAGACGGTGTAATGATCTATGACAGGTTCATTAGAAATGATTTACGGTAAGTGGAGTTGCACCGAGTAAGTTGTTCCTTAGCATGCTTCACGAAACGAATCTAAGAACGGGAAGCTCTATTTGAGGTGCTTCTGAACAATGTCAACCTGGTACTTCCCTGCTTGAAGTGCGAGCGATGCAAATTGAATACCATGTACTTTTCGGATAGTTGATTCATATGAGGTTTACATCGAGCACTCTGTTTACATTTTGTCTTTGCGTTGAAAATAGTTAACTATGTATTCCTTAGCAAAATCATATCTACTGATTAAAACAGATTAAAACAAGGATGAAAAAATTAATTAGGGGCTATGGGTATAAACAATAGCATTGTTTTTCTAAAATAGAAAAAATAATAGAGACATTCGTTTATTTACTAGTATGTTTTTATCATAATAGAGATAATAAGAAAAATTTCAAATATTTTAATTTTTTTATTTAAACTAAATTCGCATATATTAAAAGATTTGTAAAGTTAATAAACATATTTAATATAAATTAATATATGTTAATTTGAAAAATGAACTATCAGGAATCACAACATTGAAACAATTTGAAATTGACTTTCCAACTGATTTCTAATACATTCAAAAACATCTACCATAACAAAGAAAAAGAAAAACAAATCGCTCTAGTGATAATAGGATCATCGTAAAAGTAAGAGAATATAAGTAAAACGTTAGGATTTGGTGGAGTAATGTGAGAAATAGATGCACGGTAGTAAGGAATGGAGAAAATAAAATCCACCATGTAGGAGTTACCATGTAAAGTTTGTACGTTCTCATGTTGATCTACTAACTTAGTTATTTAGACGATTCCTGAAAATATAACCTGAAACCAAACCTTTATTCGTGAGCATTACTAGACGACGTCGATTAAAACACACACACACACACATTCTTACAATTTGGTTTTATTTTATCAAGGATTTATTATCTGCACCAGATTTTGTTTTTACACAGGGAATTTTTAAAAAATTCCCACCGTACATTACATTCTGCGCTATCGTTATTCCGTCGTTAAAAGATCCCTCATCTGCGGGCACCTGTGCTCAAAACGTTTGCTAGGAGGAATTTGTTCTTGTTTTTCATTATGCTCCATAGTGTCTGGTTTGTAGATTACTACTTATCGTTCACCCACGCTCGTTCTGTCGTTCTGTGTATCGTTCCCCTTTCCTACAACGCCTCCTCAAATTCCACATTTGTCATCAAAAAACTGGATGACAGAGATCACGGCGCGAAGAAAAGCATATTCCATCTCTTCGAGAAATAAAAGATTATCCGCGCTTTCACGGAACCGATGAATAGTAACCTTTTTTTTGTGAGTTGGGTGTGTTTTTTTGTTGATTAAATTATGTGCAAGTATGCTACTGCTTGATCCGTTTTATAATTAAAGATTTATCATGTGTTCCTTTTTTTACTGTTGCATACACCCCACGTCATGCGGTGCTTAGTGATGTTTAATTCTGAAATATAAAATTTCGTTTGCTCTAAAATGTTCTACGTGCACTGTATCTGTTTGGGGAAGGGAAAGGGAAAGGATCGTCCGTATGGCGTGTGAACGATGTGGTTACGTTGGTGGATTCTTTCTAGTTTTGCCGACAAGCGTTATCAACGATGGTGCAATTCCATCATTGCGTGTGTTCTGCATTTATGCTACAAATTGTTTCTTAGTTTTTTTTTTTCAAATCTTTTAACCTAGAAGATTGCTGTACTGCACTTCTTTTATAAAACAAAGATTTTCTATGGCTACCAGCCACTATAAGCTACTTTGTTCCATTGCTGAGACGTTCACGAGTCCAGCAGCTGTTGATGCTAGTCCATGTCAATATTCATCTTTTTATGTATGGTTTGTTACAAATTTGAAAATTGTACATTTTTTTAGCAACCAATTATAGTTTAAATTAATTAATTTTTTGCTTTTAAATTTTCTTTAAATACTATTAACACAATCATTACTTCGTGTCGGTATCAAAATTGCATGATAAGAAATTCAACCAATCTCAGATGCTTACGACACGTTCACCAGCTATCTACAACTTATAACACAATGATGCGCGCAGGCCATAATTATTTAAGAGTCAATAACTATCAAGAGTCTTACAAAATTAATTGTTCTGCTATGGTCAATAGACAACGCTTTTATTTTCCAAACCGATTTGAACAATATTCTAACATCATATTACGGGGTTTCTTTTCAGTAGGTGCCTCGCGAGGAACATTAACTTCATAGCGTGCTGTGACCGCGCCCGTTTGAATACGTATAGACGTGAAACTAGTTTCGCATGGGTCGGAAATGCTCCCAGACGTCGAAGAAAAAAAACAAACTTTTGCTTCTTGACCGATCGAATCTCCAGGAGTGTTTTCGTTAAAAGCATATACGATCAACTCATCGTCATTGTAAAACCAATAGGATGCTTATCTTTCTCTCGACAGTGTTTTTTTGTGTTCGATTCATCGAATATTCCTTACAAATTGGCTACCTTAGTTAGTTTGTTCAATGATGTTACTCTGATTTTCGTATAAAAATATATCACAATTCATTCGTGTTTGTGTGATTGCGTCTCAAACATGTCGGCGTCAAATCGGTTTGTCAGTATTTCTGCTACATTTTATAACTGTTTATGTATGGTCATAGTATCAAAAAGTTGAAATACACAAAAAGTTTGCTGTGGGATTTTTAAAAAATAACTGTTCAATAAGAAAAAAAATATTTAAAAAAAATTATTCTAAAAAATAATAAAATGCCATCTTAGCGTTTTAGTCATTATTGGCCTCATGACATAATTTTATTGTTTTACAAATTATTACTCAATAAAACTATTTCAGATTTAGTAATTATCAATCATACGAAGGAAGCGTTGCTTAAAGCAAGAACAAATCGAAAAAAATATGAACCAATCGAAACGCAACCATGATATGCAACCATGAATGAGTTATTTTTTCAATTCTGTAAACGACTAGGCAATGGTCGCTCATCTCCCATTTATTCAACGTATAATGAGAGAAATACGGAAAAAACAAAACGGATCACGTTTGTGTGTAAGTGTTTATGTGTATATGCGATGATGTTGGTAAGAAGTACCGGATAACTGTGGTACCAGGATCATGCCATGAATAAGTCCTCCCTCCGTGATGGCTCATTGAAGTGTGACGCACCCTCCGTCTAGCACGGTCTGGCATTGAATTACGCTAGAAAGGTCAAACACTGGCACCAACACCATCACGCACCTAGGGCGTTTGGATTAGTTTTTGTGTGTTTTTCTGACAATGGTACGGTATTGGTGTGAAGCTGGAGCATGGTGTCCCCAGGACGCTAGCTCCCCAAATCCCCTCCGCGACAAGTGGCCGTGATGAGTTTTTGTTTCGATATTCTTTTTTTTTTTTGTTTGTCGTGCCCTCCTGCGATGTCTACCCCGTGGGCTTTAATATTTAATGTGGCAGCATATATTCACAATTTTGATGCGAAGCTTAAGGGCCACAAAAGCCGGCACTGCGGATGTTTTCACACGCCGGGCGATTGAATGCACGAAGCTTCACAATTTTACATCCTGTTCGTGGTGGCTTTCAAGAATTGTTTCGGACTTTGGCTTGTGGACAGCGACAGGGTGATATAGGCAGAGTTTGAACCACTGCTTGATATTTTCATTTCCGGTCGATAATTTGTTCGCAGTTGTTTGGCACCCCGTTGGATGTCTTTTCCTGCTACTGGTTGTAGTTTGGTCGAGCGAACTGCTCACGGGTGGTTTTCAAGCCATCCGTTTGGTGTTAGGATGCATTTGTTCAACAAATTGAAAGGTTTCTAAGCGGAAGATTGCTTAATCACAAATAATTGTTCCTTTATATTGCATCATTAGTGAATAAATGATAATTCGTTAGTTCACGTGAATATAAACAATCAATTTTTACTAGAAATGTTTTAGAAATTCCAGAAAGAATGTGATATAATTAATTTAAATTAACAATTTATACTTGCTTATAATTATTGAAAAACCAAATGCTTAATATTATGGATGCATGATCAAAGATGGAACAGCTTTGAACAGAATTTTAAAAGCTCTACCAACACTTATTTTTTAAACCAGTGACATAGACCACTGCATAATAATACTGCTTTCGATCCCGTCGCTTCTCATCCTTATCGTAGTCCTTATCCTCTCTGTATCCTCCTTTGCTTCTTCCTTTAGTATATAAGAATGAATCTATGTATCTCCTAGTTGTATTAAGAATTGTCATTGTACAGCCGAATAATAATAAATAAAAATAAATAAAATAAAATAATAAAATCAGTGCTAGACCTAGGTGTTAGAAAAACAATTAAGATAAATTCAAGATAGTTTGATTATCTAAAAAATTTCAGATTTACGCTCGAGAATGCATTTCAAATCAATTCAAACTGGAAAACCTCCTTTATCATTGCTATCACTTTATAAGCTTGAATTCAATTTTGAATGATGAATTATTGCAAATCGAAACAGCATCGAATTTGTGTTTCGCGTTTTAAGACAATTAAGTGACCTTTTTAAAGTTGAGTATAATTTAAAGTGTATGATCCTGACACATTCCAATATATTTTGTTCTACACTGGTTCTACATGTTTACGAACGAATCCTGTCTCGTGCCAAAAATACAATTTTTACAATTTATTATATGCTTCTTCAACACAGCAAAACTAGTAATGGTAACCATAAAAACAATAAAAACAAATTGAACTTTTTTATTTTTTAAAATTAGTATTTACTAAATTCAATTTTAGTAAATTCGTTTAAATAATTAATATTTTGTATTGAGTGGTATGAACTTTACGTGCTCAATTTTGAAATTGAAATATTTCGCTTACTTGTCTACTTTGATACGAAAACATGAATATTTCCTACCATAAAATGAATTTTCCCGTTCAACTTGGAATGATTGTTTATCCACAAACAACTTATTATGTTTGTGGTTGTGATAAAGTTTTTCAAGTGAAACTACGCCGTATCTACTCCAAACGACGAAAACCACCGTGTCGTGGAAAATCACACCCATTCAGAAAATACGGAATGACATGACTCGGTACAAAGCGTATACTAGCACGCACGCAACCCACTTGCACACGCACGGAAGAACGTGTGCTTTGTGTTCTTTCAGCTTTAACACGAATATAAATAGAATCCTACCGCAATACATATATATTCTGCGACCATTTGCAAAATGATCCCCGATTTCGTGACTGAATGATTGGCAGGATCTACCGTTTTTCTGCTTAACAATGGGGCGATCTGGGCAAAGGAGCATAATTTAGTTCTCCTTTCACTGACACGTACTACCCGCGGCGCGTGTGTTCGTTTGGAATGATTCGATTACCTTCACCGGAAGAAGTGAAAGCAGCGACCGGAGGGAAGTAAAGTGTCGCGTTTAAAACATACATAGATTAAAATACACTTCGGTCTCTTTACGCGACACATCTCTTAGTTAGTCACGACAAATGTCACATGTCACAGTGCTCGTGCGGCCGATCGATCGATCGTTTGGCGCGACATGTCTGCCAAGGTGCGGTCGCAACGTGCGAGAGAAAAAAAAAGATTCATCGAAACACGGCCCATCGCAAAAGGTAAACGTCACCTCCGGAGCATTTCACCAAACATCAAGACCCGAAGTGTGTCGTCCCTGGTAGTGAGTTATATTATGCTTTCAGTTTTCTCATCCATTCGCTTCCCTTTCTGCATTAACCGTTTAAAGGTCGAAGATTTGCTGGAGCATTATTTTTTACCCCCTTTGGCACGCGCGTTTCCACTGTTACGGGCGCCAGAAACCCATCACCTGTCATTGTCACATCGGCCCCCATCGGCACAAGCATATTCGACATAAAACGCCATATTCGGGCGCTCCCTTTTGCGTCACGCGTTTGCATGGCGTGGCGATGGTGTGATATTGTGTGCTAACGCAAACGTGAAGTTTATCAATTGAGAAATTTGTCGGTGATTTGTATTAATCAGAAATGTGACGCCATGCATGGTTGACAGCCGCAGAACGAAAACCCGCCACCGCGGACGAAGCGAAAAAGAAGAGATGGAAGAAAAAAGCTTTCCTGCCAACGTTGGTTACGTCGTGGCGGGACAAAACTGAAAGTAAAATCTTTCGATTTCCGCCCCCCCCCCTGCCTCCCTCTTCCCTACCGTCCCTTTTCCACCTATTTTCTTCACCATCCTTCATGCAATACGTGCCGGCGGTTGCACAGCGGGTTGTTGAAAAATGATGATGGTTCACGGTTTCAGGCTTCGCATGATTTCCTTGCCGATTTTTCGTCCCGCTGTAGTATATGTGTGTCTGCACAGGAAGTTCATATCAATGATGGGGTGTGTGTGTGTGTGTGTGTGTCGCACGCATGATCGAATCCTTAAAGAACGTGCTACTACGCGCCAGCGACACGCGCACAGACACACACGTTTGCAGGGGTTGAGTTCGCTTGATTGATGGATGGAAAAGTGTTTTTCTTTGCCATTTGCAACCGCAACGCGCGTTCGATGGCAGAAGGCAGAAGCATTATTCATTCATTATAAAACAATTCCACCACCACAACCGCGGCCTTCCACGCCTTGCCCTTTGCCTGCTGCGTGTGGTCGCGTGTAGGTGAGCCTTTTTTATTGCCATAATTTGGGCTTTGAGCTCGCGGGGAACAGCGAAACAGCGGCAAGAAGCTCTCATCGGGCCACATCAGAAAGCACACGCTGTGCCGTTTGAAGCCGACAGAACGGATGGAAAAATCCATTTTCGAAATTTAATTATGCTCTTGTTACACGTACACGACACGATGGGGACGGCTGTAAGGGTGGGTTTTTGAAAATTATGCTTCTTTGGGAGATTTTTTTTCCCCCGCTGGAAAGTGACTACAATCACAACACATAATGTGCTAATGTGTTCGGGAGAACGCGAAGGATCGGTAGAGTATGGAAAGTTTGCTTAATAAATTGGTTCCGTCGGGTGACAACAAGTTTAGACATTCGATTATCAATCTTTATAAAGGCCCGAATGAAGTTTGAGAGTGATGGTGGTATTGAAAAATTGGGAACCGTAATTTTGTTTATCTGGAATCTACTTGTTTGTCAAATTATTATCATTTGGTGACAGTTCAATTTAATAAAATACAAAACATTTAAAAAAATAATAGCGTTCAAAAGCTTTTAGCAATATGGATACAGGTTTCCAATGACTTGGTTTGAGTTTAGATTTTAGAATTCAGATTTTATTGCATATTGATGCAATTGATGCAGAATATTGCATATTAAAAAAAAAACGGTACTACTGACGATTAGAAGTAACATTCACGTGAATGTCAAATATTAAAATTACTACCAGCAACTTTACATGCCGTTTAAAATAATCGAAATATATGATATTCGCCAATAGATAAAATGATAGATATTGATATTTTAAGCGGGGTTTGTAAACTGTGCTGGAATAGATTTCAACTAAATTCTATCAAATCAAAAGCAATAAACAAGAGAAAACAATAGAAAGAACTGGAAACTTTAGGTCAACAACATTTTCACACGTTTTTCCTAGTAAATTAACAAATTTCTTTACTCTCAGGCTACACAGTATTACTATAAAAATTTAAAAAATCCAAATTTTCAAACTTCATTTTGACTCTGAAGCTGATGCTACAGATCTTAAAATAAATATTTAATATATATGCATGAAATATGATAAAGAAACTTCCCATGGAAATTCGAACGGTGACTTTCTATCAAACATCTTTCAAATCGGCCACGAACGCACTATTATACTAATCCTTAGTCTGCGATTATACTGGCTTGCCCATTAGATATTTCAGTTTAAAATCCCGTTCTCACCGGCTTCACCGGCCAGTGTTGAACTCTACGCAACCATTAAACATGATACTCAAACAGCAGTAAAACGAAGCGTATGATCGGAAGCTATGGGAAATTAATTAACATCACTAGGTCCCAGCTACGGGAAGGATCAGGACACCGGGAAGGGTAGACCCTTTTGGCCAAGGTTTTATTATAATCGTGCACAGTGATAATAATTGTGTGATCATTATGAATATCAATCAATGAAATCCCTCCATTCGCAGTTTCGCGCGGGTGACGCGTGTTTCGAAAATGGCAAAACGAAATCTGCGCCGTGAAATCAGGTGCCCGGGAGGGTTCGGTTGTGCATGTTTGTATGTTTTCGTAATTGGACTGAAAATTGCATAATTATGTCGTACGTTGTGCACTCACACGTACACACGCACTCACACACATGCCACAGGAACTTGTATGCGGTAAAAACAGAACACACAGGCACACACACTTGGGACCCGCCGGTTTCTGGCTGGAGGTCGTTGGGCCTTTCATTATTATCTGATTGACGGGAATGAAACGTGTCCGCGTATCGTATTCATTTGACAATTCACTTTTTTTTTCAATACTGCCAGTTGTGCATTTCGCCGCAGCATGGTTTGCAAAAGTGCAATAAAAGCATTTTCCATTCGATGGCATTATTCACTGCGGTTTAACCCGAAACAATGAGCTGTAATACGTACATTTGTCGGTGGGTTTAACATACATAGAGCTACATTTAAAGAAAAGAAGGACATAGGTATTGCAATTAAAAATAACATAATTTAATATGGAACAAAACTTTATGCTAAATGCAAAACGAGTCGTGTATTTCACTTTCCCAACTGCACTGTATAGCGTCTTGTTCAGCGTCTGTATCGTCCGTATGTTGGTTCGTTTTTCAGGATTGGAATTGAATTCCGTTTTTCATTCGCGTGCAAAACTGGTGCCCGAAAACTTAATTTCCTAGTCTAAAGCTCCTACTATCGTGATGGAATGTTGTTTTGAGTGGATGGGTTTCGTTAATATCTTACTCGGTATGCATCAAACGTTGTTTGATTCGCTCCTGGCCATCGAATCCTTTTCAATCGGTAGTTTTTTGTTTGTTCTTTACAAATTGTTCACTTTAAGTGGTTCGCTTATATTTTCTTCGTTTCGTATTTTTTAACGCAGTTTTACGATCGCAATCTACAAAGACTTCTTGGTCTTAGTTGCATTAGTTGCATTTTTTTCACTTTTGCTTTAAATGCAGCTCGGTACCTTGTTGAATCATGCATTTGGCTTCCAATCGTACCGTACCAGACTTCTTACAAAACAGCGATTGCTCATTGTTTACTTTCAATTTTACGATCTATACTTTACAATTCTACTACTATGTACAATCCTGCCACAGCAGGACAGTAAAAAAAACGCTTAAAACGAGTGAACGATGAAAGAAGGAGTGAACCTTCGCATCCAATGTATAAATCGAAAGATTTCACTCGAATGCTTACCTACCACTAGCGCGTTGGCACTACGTACATGATGCCGGGAAGAATGTGTGAACGATGAATTTCGCGGATGGTGGGAGGTGACTGTGCTGATGAGTTCGAGGATGTTCGGGGTGTTGAAGCCTCTTCCTATTGGCCCGAAATTACAGCACCAGCGTCCTTGACTTGTGCAGTATGATAAGCAGCATGTTAAGACAGATTAACATAAACCGAAAGCGTAGCTTCAACGCTAAACTACTCAGAGCACTGGCGTGACATAAGAGATCTTCGGGAAAAATCTCAAGGAACGGTAATCGCTTGCCGCTTAGCGGATCCGTGCAGCTACTCTTTTTTGCTCGCTGTAAAGGAAATAAAAAGATAATTTAGAGAAAATATTCAATGAGCTTACATGATACCAGAAAAAAGCTTAAAAAGATTGTAAAAGATGCACGACTCTGATTTCTCTGAATTAAAAAATATGATTTGATCGATATAGAAAACTTTTGGTTTGGTTTGTTTTTTCATAAATATTTCCAAATCTATGCAGAAAAACTATAGAAATGCACCCAGATAAGCATACGACAAGGATAAATTACAACATAACTCAAAACTCCTGCAATGATGTAAACTCTACTTCGTATATGGACTTTGCCGTACTTGCGACTACGTGAAAGTAGCCAGCACCCAATTCAAACAACACAAACATGTATTTTTGATGTTGTGACTTTTTCAAATCGTGTATAAATGATTCAAAAAACTTCTTTTTTTTTACTGCCCTTTGTTTAAAGTTTCCATTAACCTTACTGGCGTCGCTGAGATGTCCGCAACTAGCGTTCACCTTGTCTTACCAGGATCGAAATAAAGCACATTTTACCTGTTACCTCCTTTCACGACATGCTCTTCAGCCTGTACTCTTGAAATTTTGGGCAGTTTGACAAGCAAGCAATCATTGGCAGTGGCAAACTTTACTGCCGAAAGGTAGCACACCTTTCCTGACGACGTTTTAGTCAGTCAAGAATGTATGTGTGTTACTGGAGGAAACTTTTCACTACCACGAGTCACTTTCCCGAGGTCCTTTCCCGCGTTTCTTAATTCATTCGCAAACAGTTTCCAACCGGGTCCGGCGACAGAACGGAAAAACTTTTGCATGGCATCTTAGACCAAAGCCAATTTTGGTCACATTTTACGGTTTCCAAAAGCGCAGCGCAATCAATTCGCCAGGGACGCAGTGTTAACAGGAAAGAGTCGTCGGTCAGTGAGCGTGAGTATCTAAACAACACTACTCAATATGGCTAATTTTGCTCGCAATTGAGCATAACGTTTCAACACACTTAGGACTTTTTTGTTCTGGATGGTTTGTCGTGAAAATGGATGGTCGAAATGTATAAGTTTAGTTTTTAAGTAATTTTCCCATATTTTACATACATAATTAATTTACAGTTTTCAATCAACATCAAAGTAACATAGTAGTCTTTAACAGGGTTGCTTGAAGATTTTGGACAGTTTCTGAACGGCTGTCAGATTTTTATTTTTCTCGTAATCGAATGTTTTAGTAATGCTTTTATTATTCTACAACTTTGGGCAAATACTCTTATTTATTCCTTATTAACTCGTATTAATCCTAGCACAGTGTTCTAAATAATTGACGAAACATTAGCAGTTGATTGAGAATAAGTTACGTTCAATAGAACTTTAAAAAAAAAACGAAACAGCTGTTTGCCTCTCTTTTCTTGATTGGAAACCATATTTATCGGCAGAGAAGGGAAAGTGATCGCGAAATTGTAACCTACTAAGACTACGCGAATGAACATGCTGGAATTGTGATCTATCAAGATGGCGAAGATGTTTAAATTGACTCCTTAGATTTTTCTATCCTTTAGTTAGGTCAATATTTAATATCTCATTCTTTCTTGCTTCACCAACGTTCCTTCTCGCTAAGACTTAAGTTAAGACTTGTCTCAAGTTTATTTTTAGCATTAATGATCTTACATTTAAGACACGTACATACAAACCATTTATACAGCGTACTATCTACATGAAGACGCAAACACCCGCAGTATGATTTCTGAGCTTAAATCGAAACTGCTTATCACATTAACACTTTCAAAATAAGATTCATTTTAAAAAGTGTTAAGAAATTGCATTAATTGGAGAAATTCGGAAAAAATATTCAGGAATCCGCTAACAAATTTTATAAAGTTCAAAATCATAAACGATAGCGACAGGAAACTGTAAAAGAGATTGAAAAATCTAAGCGATCGTATCAAAAATCTTTTCAAACTCGTCAATAAACATTAGGAAATCCAGAAAAATTATTCATTTCCAAAATTTGTTTGATATATTTTAAGCTCCTAAAAAGTACTTTTATTGGTCAATCAAGCAATCAGTCTTTGCTGATTTAATAAACTGCTTTTTAAATCAATTCGTAATTATACCATCATCAAGAACTTCACTGCTTCGTTGCGTTTACTCATCTGGTCTATTCTTAGAAGCAAATTATTTACAATTATTACTTGCCAGCATCACTTTCGTCGAATCGGGAAAACTACACTGTACAGCGAGTAGTTTATTACCATGTTCATTAATAAACCACTTGGAACCAACAATCGAGATGAAAAGCTATATAACCACAGTTGCAATCAAGCCCTGCTCGCTAGACAAACTTCCCGAACACAAAAATGTAACTCTTCACAAAACACAAACCGTTCAAAAAAGGGTACGCCCGGCAGAATGGCACACAAGCGCGAAACATCATTACACTCAGCGAGCAGCATAAATTATGGATGTCGTTTCGTATTAATCAACTCCAGAATAAAAGCGCTCGGCGTCGCGGCAACGTAAGCGGCGAGAGATGAGCAAAAAACGCGGTAACTTGGCGTCAGATTAGCTTTACATTTTGCACACAGTGTTTCCGGGCTGGGTTCTGGGTGGTATCGGCGGTGAACGGCATAATTACAACAAAATACACACCCATATACACACACACACACACACAGCTAGAGAGATTGACGATGCAGGCAACGTCAGATCCTTAGAGTTTTTATCCTCGTCGAGAAACGGAACGAAGTGTTAGCCAAGAAAGACAGCAGCCACGTCATATCGATTTGCTTTATCGAGAATCGCGGCTCTGCAGATGATTGAGGAACTAACGACACTGTAATTAATCAACTCTAGTTGTAGCTCCGGGAAAACAGTTTCATCATAAACAGTTTTTTGTGGCGTTTTTACACTTCTGGGATAGCCGTGAAAACTTTCTTCCATCAACTGTGGTATCAAAGGGTGTTCAATGTATCCTGGGTGAAATAACGACAGCCACAAGTTGAGTTCTCTTTGGTGAATAATAGCCCTAGTCCTTTCTAGAATATTGTTTTAAGTCATCAAAGAGAAATGAAATAAATTGATATTCTTTGATGACGATTTTTCAAGGGACGCTGAATTTGCTAGGCTGTATAACTTTTTGCTGTTGTGAAGATTGAAACATCTATTTTTGACGGGTAGATATTTTTTGACTACCAAAAAAACTGTAAAATTACTTGTTCTTGAAAAAAATGTATTTTTTAACCATAATAACAAGTGACACAACAATTTGAAAAATGTGTTAAAAAATCACAGACTTTCGCGCACACTTTGTTTCGCATGCGAATTAGATGAATATTGACATACTCGAAAATATTTACAGTAGGGTCATTCAATCCAAGAAAGATGTCGAAACCGATTTTATGAATAAATTTCATGCTAGGAAAAAGAGTCATTAAAGTTTTGGTTCATGATAGTTGCATGTACTTACACGTATCATCTGCTTCATTTCGTCTTTGGGAATCAGGTTCACTTGCGCCGTCTCTCGTAGCCACCGTCGCAACCAATGGCCCAACCACACCAGGCCACACTCGCACTGTAGCGGATTGTTGGACACATCCAGTCCCCCGATCACGCTTCGGGTTCCCACGGCATCCCACGAACTGGCGTTCGGATAGAAGCTATCCGGCGCAAGAGCGGCCAGCAAATTGTCCGACAAATCTATGCTTAACCGCGGGATGTACTTTAGCGCGTAGAAAACCCCTGGTGGTAGATCGTTCACCATCGTGTTGTGTATCCGTAGCTTCAGATCGTGATTCCGGGCCAACCCCTGGAATGCGTTACTAGAGACCGATACCAACCGTCGTCCAGTGATTTCAACGACATTGAGTTTCGTGTTGGCATGCATTCGTGATGTAAACAGACCATCGCCCAGGTGTTCATCGTAAATGGTCACGTAGAGTTCCTGCAGTCCGCGCAACTTCGACACCAGCTCGCTGAAGTTATGCTGCGCGCTGATCCGTAGCTTTTTCAGATTGTGCAGCTTAATAAACACATCCGGGTTCGCGATTTTGATGTCTTCGATGTACAGCTCCTCGAGCCGCCGGGACAGTGCAAAGTCATGAAAGGAAATTTTGCGGATTGGATTTCGGGAAATGTCCAACACGCGTAACGCGGGCGGAAGATTTCGCAACAGGTTCGATATATTGTTTATTTTGTTTTCTTGTATATTCAGCTCGCGTAGATAAAACAGTTCTTCCTGTGGTTCAATCTCCTGCAGATTGTTATTGCTGACATCCAAGTTAGCGAGCTGAGACAACGCCAAGGACGGAAGCCGATAGATGCCGGTCGAACGAAGACTAAGCACTCGCAGCCTGGGGACGTTGATGAAAAGTTCTCGGAAATTGACGGGCATCAGCTGATTGTAACTCAAATCCAGCACCGTGAGATTATTCAAATTCGCAAATGCGTTGTCCGGGATGAGTTTTATCAAATTACCGGCCAAATTCAGTTCCAGAAGGAACTGAGTGCTAGTGAACATGTACGGATCGAGGTACTCCAGCAGGTTATTATCGAACTGTATCGATCGTAGGGTGAATCCAATGTCCGCGAAAGCTGTCGCTTGCCAGGTCGTGAACTGATTGTTCGAAAGGTCCAGAAACTCGATGCGCGTGTTCAGGAACGTATCGCGTGGAATCGCTCGCAGGCGGTTATTATTAAGCCGCAGTAATCGAAGTTTCTTCAACGGTGAGAACTGTTCGATTTGCAGGCTTTCGATGCGATTATGACTCAGATCAAACTCCTGCAGGTTCATCAGCCCGGCGAAGCTACGGCGACGCAGTGAGCTGATGTTGTTGTGCGCCAGGTTAAGTATCTCCAGTATCTGCAAATCTCCGAAGGCATGATTTCCGAGCGAGGTGAAATTGTTCCAATTAAGGTAGAGTATTCGCAGTGAAAACGCTAACGCTCTGAACACGGTGGTGTCCTGCAGCTGATTATTGCTAGCGTCCAGCGAGTAGACGTACAGCAGGGAGTTCACATCGCCGTCCAGAAACTCGATAGCATTGTTGCTAATGTTAAGTCGCATCGGTGTGGTTGAATTCGAAACCTGTCGGAACACCTTCAGCGACAATGTGCTTAGCTCGTTGTGCATCAGATCCACACTGAGCAGACTGGGGAGATAGCTGAACGCTCCTTCGCTGATGTTTTGCAGGGCATTATACGAAAGATCTACGTAGGTCAGATACGGCAGGTCGTGTAGAGCGTTCTTGTGGATGGTGCGAATTTTGTTCGACGATAGGTTGATTATTTGAATCAATTCCAAGCTGTCGAACGTTGCACTCAGTAAGTCTTCCAGCTGGTTGAACGAAAGATCGATTTCCACCAGGTTCCGGTGGACATCCGAGCGAAAGAGTTGTCGTGGAACTGTCACAATGCGGTTGAACGCCAAATTCACATACGTTAGTTGGCCCAACGTTGAGAGCGCTCCGTCCGGAAGTGTTTTCAGATTGTTATTGTCCAGCCCAAGCCACATAAGCTCGGTCAAGACAGCCAACGCTTCGCCGGGATACTCGCCGCGATAGATGCCGAACGAAAGTTCGAGAATCTTAAGTGTCGCCGAAACGTTATCGAATGCGTTCGGATGTACGTAGTGGATGTCATTGAAACTAAGACTTATTTCCTTGATCGTATCGAGCCCATTGAGTGCACCGTAGTTCAAGCTGGTGATCTTGTTATTTCGCAGCAGCAACGTCTGCAGGTTCGAACCCCAGCCGGCGAAAGCATTCTCCTCAATGTCGGCGATTTTGTTGTAGCCCATGTTCAAATATGACAGCTCGGTGCAGTTGCTTAGAGCTTCTACCGGAATTGCGGTGAAGTTGTTACTACTCAGCGAGAGTACCTTGAGCGTGATGGGCAACAGTGGCTGGGGTAAATCGGGAACGTTGGTCAGCTCGTTGGACGTCAGATACAGATAGCGTAAGCGATTCAATGTACCGATAGCACCTGGAACCACCGTCAACCGGTTGCGCTCGAGATCCAGATACTCGAGACTGTTTTCGAGCGTGGCAAACGCACCGTCATCGATCGACTCGATGAAATTGAACGCCAGCACCATATGCACAATGTTCAGCCCCGGAAATGCATCGGCAGCCAGGTGGCGGATAAAGTTTTTGTCGAAATTGATTGCCTTTATGCGCACGCTACCGTTGAACAGCTGGGGTGGCAGCTCCTCGATCAGGTTCAGGCTGAGGTCCAGCTTTTCAAGCCGTATCCGGGTCGTGCCGGCAGGTTCCGGGATGCCGTCGAGCTTCCCTATCAGATTGTCTTTCAGTAACAGGACGCGCAGATCATGCAGATGCTCGAGAAAGGCGGTCGGAAACTGGGCAAGAATATTTTTCGACAGATCGATCGTTACCAGTGATTTTGGGAACGTATTCGGGCTGATGTGCGCTATTCGGTTCGAGCTGATGTCCAACCAGACGAGCTTTTTCAGCTTTGCGAATGGTTTAATGCCCGATTGCTGAAGCGCTGTTGAGGTGATGGTACCCGCCGATGCCGTCTGCTGCCCGGCGGCGGACGTACCCGAATACTGAGAGAATTGTTTCGCGTTGATTATCGATGCCTGAGAGTTGGGCGCCGTATGGTTCTGACGCTTTTCATCGTGCGTGTAGAACGATACCTCGGCAATGGAATTACCGGAAATGTGCAGGCTGCGTAGGGAATCCGCCAAACCACCCCAGTTGCCGTCCAGGTGGTGAATGTTGTTCCTGTTCAGCAGATAGAATCAGATGAAAAAAGTCAATGAAATTGCTGGAATGGAGTGTTGGAGTGTTTGTTTGCATTTGAATACGGTAAATTAAGTAATTTGGACACAGCCAAACAATCGATAAACAAATTCGCAGAATATCGCGCCAGTGCTCATTATTACTGAGGGAGTAGACGTCCAATACAAGTTTTCCCAGAAATGGGTTTTATTCATTTGCGATCGCAATTGAATTATCATAAAATCGATGTTAGAAGCCCTGTTCAATGAATCAATTTTGTAATGCTGGATTGTTGACGACGGTAACGAATTTTTCGGGTGGTACAACAACTTCGCGAGACAGAACTGAGACCAAAACAAATGAAACTGTTTTTCTTTAAGGGCCGTTGCAAAAATGGTACATTGTTTATTCTTGTGTTTGACCAGCAAACAACGTCTTTAATAAAGGACAAACGGTGTGAAAGAAATGTTCCGTTTTGAAAAGGTACTTTCGGATTGTTTTCATTGCAATTTTGGATTGATTGACTTTTGAGCGTTACGCACACAAAAAATAAGTTTAATCCACACTCAAGACCCACCTGTTTGGTGTGCAAACAAATTTATTCGGAAGGAAAAGCGCAGTAATTTACAGCGCCGAAAAATTACCTCACGTTTTGCTTATCTTCAAAATAAAGAGAGAGAGAGAGAGAGTTCAAAATAAAAAAACAATACTCTGCGACGCACACCACGATAGGATCAACCCACAAAACCACTGTCGGTGTCGGAGATAAAGCAGCGAAGTTTTTTTTTTTGGCATCTGGCACATTCCGAGCCGGTGAATCCAGCCGTACTTACCTCTGTGCCACTAATCGGCTTAGTGTGTGGACATTTTTTAGCGAATCCAGTGGCAGTCCCTGTAACTGATTGTCGGACAGATCCAGCGACACCAGCGAGTGCTGCATAAAGCTGTGGAGAGAACAAAAACCAGAAAATAGGAAAAATATAGCGAGTTTATTCGGTTTGGACGTCGAATTGAGGTATGCTTTGGTAAAGGTATGGTACGGTTCTCTCTAGCTGGCAGACAACTGGGTTGTTTGTATGTGGCGAAAAACTAGAAAATATACCCACATACAGTACACAAACACACACATACACACATACACATCCGAAATAAACTCATCGGAAAGTATTTGCATTTGAGCCTGCGGGATAAGATCAATCGAAACAGATGCAAGCGTCCACATTCAGTGAAATCGACCAGATTTATCCCGGAATTCACGCTAAAATCATGACCCAGTCTCAACATACGTTTCCGAGTTTTCCGTTTTTTATTCGACCATACGAACGCAAGAGAGTTGTCGTAGATAGTAAAGATGAAAAAAATCGGCTAAATTGGAAATTGTTTTTCTACCGAAGAAAATCAAATTTTCCCATCCCCCCTCGTGTTTCGACCGTGCATGGACGATTTTTCATTGCCGACAGGCGATGAGTTGGTGAGGTACAGCAACGTGGCACACAGTATAGCCGTGAGCTATTTTTGGAGCTTTTTCGTTTACTCTACCATTGCAGATATCTTGTCCACTTACTGGTAGTATTCGGTCTGTTCCGGTCGAACAAGTTGATGTTGGCTTGAGATAAGTAGATGAAGCTAATTCAATAGTTCCGTTTGGCGGTATTCGTCGAGCACTGGCAAAATTGGTACGTGGAACCGATTGGATCACTGAACCTCCGATGGTGGGTTTGATACGAAACTGGGTCTAACTTCCAAGAACTGCTGGTGTTGGGCTAGGTGGATTAGTGTAGATAGAGAAAATGGTTGTCTAGTCGCAATACGGACTCAATTACTAAACGAGGGTCTCATGGAGGGGGGATGAAATTGGTGCCTTTCCCATTTGATTTGAAATCTACGAGTATCATTTATATCCGATGGAGCTTGTAAAAATAGTCTGTTGTGGAGATTTAATGCAATATTACGCACAATTTTCGATAAAATTATTTTTTGATGATAAAGTTTGAATTTCTGGAAGTTTCAGTCAAAAAATGTCGCTATACCATTAAATTTGAGAGCGTTGTGTGATTCTTGTAAATTTTATCGTAATTCTTATGGTAAAAACATCATAGAGTTTGATTCTTTGTTACCTGTTGTTGTACATTTTTAACCAAAAACATGCTGTGTAAGATTTATTTCGAGAACAGTAAAACACTATGAAAAGCCAAAAAAAGACCCAAAACGTTCGTAAAATAGCTCGTAAAGCACGAATCGCACCGCTCGGATGTTTGGTACACAAAAGTGTTTACACATAAAAGGTATTACGCTCGCATGAGCAGAGCCCCGGCAAACCCAGACGATCGTCCGTCTATCCTTAAAACAAACAACGACGCCCAGTGGAAAGTATGCTGAGCTTTTTTTTTGTGTGCATCCACACCATTGCCTTTAGTTCCAATGAAATAACAACTATTCTCACTGGATGACACGGCCACGTGGACCATCGAACATTGGCAAAATTTTTGGGAAAAAAGGATAGAACATGAAAGATCTAACATGCACTGCCAGTTATTGCTGTTTTCCCTTTCTCACAAACACACAAACTCACCCAGTGACTCGTTATATCACACACGAATTTTCCCGAGTTTGCTCATCTGCTTCTTTCGCAGCAACGCTCGGAATTCTGTTACACAGGCCTTGATACAGGGGGAAGACATCTAACGATGTTGACCGTGTTTAAATGCACCAGAGCCCACAGCCTCGATGTCGTCGAGGTGAATTATTAATATTTTACAACGTTCCGGGAAAATTTGCAAGCGAATCGAATGTTGACGACGAACAGAACAAAACAGCTCGTGGTTTGGGTTGGCTCGGCTGGCGTGCTCGAAAATTGTGGCATTAGAATGGAACGGTAATAAATTTTCTATTGTCTAAACAAACAAATTTCAATCGTGACGTTTATAGAGAAAAAAAGAGAGAACGAGAAAGAGAGGTTTGAGAATGATATTTCATTGAACAAGACGAATTTTGTATTTTAATTTAAATTTTATAGCAGCACATTCGGGAATGATGTGTCAAATGTATGTCATTAGTTTGATTAGCAATTTAATATTTTTGATATAATTGTTTTCAACTTTTTGTCTCGATATTTTATTTATTGTGGCATGAAAAGCCTTATCAAATAATACATTTATAAAGTTAACTTTTGTAAATTATTAACGAATATTGAAATAAATTTTCAGTGTAATTTTTTATTCAGTATTATATTGGAGGATATTAACATAAAATTCATAGAATTTCTAATATTTCATGAGCAAAATAGGTTGCAATAAATCTCAGGAAGGCACACTCGGTTTTATTTATGAAAGTAAATTATGGTAATACTAGAAACATACCAATTTTATTCTCTTCTAACAGCTGTCCAACTTAAGCAAAACATCAATTCTCACCAGTCGAATCCGATTGAGCTTTTCGTATAAATTAATCACCGTGACGTAAATTTCGAGTGACGTAAAAACCCAACAGCAGACGACAAGTTGTTCTGCGTTTCCTTCGTACAACGCTGGCGGTGAGAATGTCAAGTGTCGTGCATTCGCTGTTGACATATGTGTCGTATGTATTTGCATGGATCGATTCGATTCGGTGTGGAAACAGTAGGGAAGGCTTTGTCTAATTTATCAACTTACCACAATGTGCTCTGCCGTACCGCTTTGCTTCAGTAAATCAATTTTAATTCTTCCTGATTCCTTCTGCTCACGGCGCACAATCTGGCGCTGTGTGCAAAGTGACACCCGACAATCAAACTGACGTTCGTTAAGCTGCCGAACCGTTCCGCATACTTAGGGGAGACCCCAAAACGCCGAAACGATGCGTCATTTGCGATCGTTGGAGGCTTAGTCTAGTCGGGGTCCAGAATCAGCACATATTCGCTTCCATTCGATTCGATGTTTTCGCCTCGTCTGTGGCGAGTGCCAAGCAGCACGAAAGCATGCGACGTTGGTCGGACGTTGGTAGTGAGGTGTGAATATCCATCGGAAAATCGTTTGGCTTTACCCCGTTCGTCATCTTTTCGGTGTCTCGAGGGAAATCGTTTGCTGCGTGACACAGCGATGGCGCCAACATCGTCATCGTTGTCATTGTCGTCATCACTTTGCATCGGCTTGCATTCATGTAATGGAAATGCGGTCCCTCCCGTAGGAGGAGAGATGCTGCCGTGAGATGCACATTCACACTGAAGACGTGTGGCCCTCCTGCAGGAAGCAGTTTGGCAGTGTGTTCCGGGTCGTTGGAGCATCGCTCGTTCGTGTAAAAAATGTTTAGCACCAGGCAATGGACAGAATGGATAAAGAAGATAATTCCCCGTCGTGGATTGAAAGGCAAAGTCTGCCAAAGCTTCGAGTCCCATCGGTCAAGCCTAGCCTGGCTCCATCGATGTCCTTTTTCACATAGCATATTTTCCGCTCGAGTTGTATTGTGAGCAACCAGACGATGGGAAGCCGAACCGACAAAGCGCCAAGGAGTTCTGAACTGTGTCATATTCCGTGAGGTTTTCCGCCGTTCGGCGCGGCCCTCGCCACGTATGCCATCCATACTCTACATTCTTCTTCTTCGGCGTGTTCGCAACCGTGCACGATGGCGATGCGGAAAGAAGGCATCGCATAATGTATGCCATCATATCTATTCATGGTTTTTATGCAAATTTAAATTGTATTTTAAATCTCCTTTATTTGATATCCCGCTCCGGAAAGCTGGTCGATGTGCGGCTAGCCAAATTGGCCGGCCCGCATCGGTGTCGACCGTCTTGCCGCTTCTCCACGACTGAGCATCCCGCCGAAGATCAACTATGCTTGATGTTGGCATGGCAACCAGCGGGCCAGGGCAGGCTCCAATGCGGCATAGTTTCAAGACGTGGTGCTACGCAGAGCCTCCACATTGTGCCGGATGAACGATATACAAAACGGTCGGAATGAAGGCCAACAGGCGAACGATTTGTACGGTGATACATCTATGAAGTGTGCATATATGTATGTGTAGCGTGAACAATACAACACGAGCAAGCAGAAAAAGAATCGGACTTTATCCCTCGAGCGTGAACGGATTTTCGTGGCCTTTCTTGTCTGCTTTCGCATACCTTAAATATCGTGATGGAACGATTTTCTGTGCCTGGCACTGGCAAATTGGTGGCTCGTGTTGCACGTTCCTGTATAGCTGCACGATGGGATTTTACCTTCACTCCGTACCGATGTATCGCTGTGCAAGGAACGGACTGAAAAGGGTTGTAAATTGACAATCGACGACCGGCAAATTGAAATAGACCGACGTTCTCGTTCTTCGAGAAATTTTGGTGACTTTGCACATACAAAACGAATGGTATGTGTATGGTTTTAAGATAAAACCAATACCATTATGCGGGGTATATTGAACCATATTTGAGGGAATTTGATTTAAAATGAGTACAGTTTACAAGTTGATCAAACAAATAAAATATTCATCAGTACTAAACATAAAAATTATATAATCTTTGTTTATATCTCAATTCTTGTTTCCATTCATGAAAAATGACATAATTTAATCTAATGAGCACTTTAGAACAAAACTAGTTCTGCAGAGTTTAACTAACACATGACTAATGTAAATACGTTACTTTCATTAATGTAAATACGTAATACGTTCATCCTAAATATATAGTTTGTTTGAGAATTTTTTATAGTATAAATGTATTTATTCAATATTTATATTTTTATCAACAATTCTCCCGAACTAAACAATTATAGATAATTTGGTTAAATTTATTTTCCTCATAGTAGAACTGCCTTGCTTTGCTCGATATATTTGAAAATCTGTAGATAAAAATAACCTCCTATCTTGTTCTATTAACCTATTGTACTTTTAATCTAGAGATAAATTTAATCTATCTCATTGTTCTTCTAAATTAAAATGTTTGATGATTAAATATTTTTCCTACGAATCTGCCTTCGAAGTCAATATCTATCAAGAAATCAGTCAAATGTGTACTCTGGTCTATATTTCTCAGCATGGTGCATTACGAAGCAAACTTTTTCCCTCTGGCCTCTAACCCTATGAGCTTTCGTCCACTAGAGATAGAATGTTACAAATTTTATTCAATCTCCCTACTGCTAGGAAACTATTGACCGACTCGTTTTGTTAGATGTTTGAGAGAAAAAATCTATTACTATTTCACTTTTACACTCACAAAGACTACTAAAGGTGGCGGGTGGCTTTGTGCTTCTGGTGTAGTATTAGACCTTTAAACCTTTAAAACATCCTTCCCGTCCTGTCTCCTTCGACTCTGCTGTCAGCAAACGGGTCTTCGACAAGAACGTTCTGGGTGGGCATGAGGCAAGGAGTTCGTTCTGGGGCTCACTACGAACATCAACAACTTCGTCACACAAAGGCCTTGCACTTTGGAGATGCTATCAGAAGAACTTTTTGACCACCATCAGGCGCTACGTTGCTTTTTTTTTGTATTTCCATTCGTTTCTAGGAGTTTTCCTCTAGCCCTTTTTTGCACTCTTTGCAGCATTGAGTGTTCCTTGATTTACTCTTTCCGTTATTTGTGTTCCCGGCAAGGTCCTGGTTGGTCCCGTTCTTGCCCAACACGATGGGAAGCGCCTTCAGCACAATGCTTCCACATCGGCAAGAAACGGTACAATTTCGTTTCGATTCACTCGACTGAAGCTAACTGCGTCAGGGCCGTGAGCATGAAGAGATGAAAAATATGAGAAACAGGCTAGGATCTCGTACAGGCAAAAATGCATTCGCTCCACTGCAAACCGGGAAGGCGCTCGTGAGTTGCAAAATTTAGTATTTTTTATATTTCAATTTGAGCACTGTTCTACAACTGCACTAGATTCCATGCATTTTTGTAGAGAAACAAGAAAAAAAAGGCAGAAAACAAAATGCCCTGTAAAACGACCGGCCCATAACAACGGAAAAAGTTCATCATCCCCGCACTCAGACCCCCTTACAGCCAACTTCTAGCGCCGAAACGACAGCCATCGGAAGCGGGGCTTCGTTTGGGATTCGTTGCCGGCTAGCCGGCAGTGGTCGAACAGCAGCACAAAATCAGAGATTGTACATCTTTATTGCTTTACAATTGAAAAGAAACTTCGATTGCCTCGCGGAGATAAGATTTATACGAGGTTTTTCCTTCTTGTCGTGCCCTTGTGGCCTCCCGGGTGGGCGTGGGTGCTCTTTTGTTGTGGATTGGGTCTATCCTCGCGTGCCGCTCTAGTAGGTTTACATGTTGTGTTCTTGATCACTCGACGTGATTCGTATTAATGCCAAGCAAAATAGAACCTGAAGGGAAGCATGCGGTAGAGGTTGGGCAGTGTTCCCTGGAGTCCTGTGCAACGGCGGTACGGTTGCATGCTCGCAGCGATCGACAACAAAAATCCATTTTCGGTACAGTTCCAGGGAAATGCCACGAGGCTCCAACCACGATGAATGTCTCAACTAGCATTACAGGTCGTTTCCCCGTCGCAAAGAACACATTTCTGGCAAATGCAGCATCACTGTTTTCTGGGATTTTTTTTGGATTTACTGGATTTGTCAGTGTAGATAGGACCTTTTTTATATGTGGAGGTCCTGTGAATCTAATTGGGTGTTATGCATTGAAATTCATTTAAGTTGTTTGATTTTCAATTTCGAAATTATTTTTACATTAAATAAAATGTCATCATCAATTTGGATGCAGACTTCGATATATGCTCAACATTTTAAATAAATATTTCAATAAATGAAAAACTTGTAGTAATATTCAACTGCCAAATAATTTTAATAGCGCAAAGTAATAAAAATCACTACGTTGAACTAGGCAGAAATTGGGAAGAAACTTTGAAGAAATATTCGATCAATTCGTAATTTGTGCAGTTTAACTACAAATTTGCATCGTTTATCTCTCATTACAATTTTTTTAAATAATTAATAGATCTATAGCTCGTTTTCAAATTCACGTAGATTTTTAATACTGTTTCAATATTAAAGAAACATTACAGCAATGTTTTAGACGTAGTTTTCCCTTACATTCGTTTTTTTATTTAAGATAATATTATATCAATGTCGAGTTGTTTGAAGTTCAATTTTTTACATTTGAATATAATAAAACTATAAACTTTTTCTTTTTTATCGTCAAGCTTATTACATCAATAAAAGATATTTTTAACTGGAATATTGAGTTAAAATTGAATTGTTTATTGTTTTAGTTATTGGTATATGTGTTTAACTACTTATGTACTTTCTTCACGTGATTATTTAAAAAAATGGTCACGGGTTGTATTTTTATATTTAATTTTACTTTTTTAAGTGCTTTGCGAAATGCTCCGGATCGTTAGTTTTCATCGAGAACCACAATAGCGGTGGTATAAAATACTATTTCACGTACACGCACGCATGCACACCTACATCCTGTGGCCTTTGCCACATTCCGGCAAGAAGATTGAACATTTCCTTTGCTCTATTGAAAATGTTCTTTGCAAACGCAGCTGCATTCTCCTGCCTTCTCCTGCCCAATCCACCGTATACGGCATGCATTTTCGCTGGTCTGAGCAGTTCATTTATAGTTTACGATGCATTTACTTTGATTTTTCCGGGGTACAACCGAAGCGAAGCGAACGACGGTGCGGTTTGCCGCTCGGCAATAATGTGTGGGCACGGTGGTTTAGCTTCGCCACTGGCACCCTAGCAAACGGAAGTAGCACCATGACGCAGACCGGAAGTGTTTGTGTTTCTCGTGTATGATGTGTTCGCGGCCACCATTGGGGAGCGAAATTCTACGGACGTTGTACGTAACAAAGTATGTGTGGATCCGGCGTCGGAATGAGACGACGCCTGCAAGACGTGGTGGATGCCTTCGGTGGTCCCCGAAACGTTGCTCTGTGCTGGAAGGCGAAGTGCATTAAGAATATGCAAGCCACATCGGGCCGGAGTGCATAAATGGATTGAGTGCATTAGTGGTGCACATAAGTCATGTACATTTCCGTGACGGTTTGACAAAGCTAGTGACTGCTGCGTCAAAAATAATCACGTCAACCAGCTCGAAATTAGCACAGACGAATTTCAGCAAACGTAAACTCTAGCAGTCGTTTTATTTCCCTTCCGGTTCTTTCTTTTGTTGGTTGGTGCGGTGGTGAGTTCCCAGGAAAGGTTAAACTAGGTGCTATTATTTAGCTTTTTGTCGCACAACAAAGAATGCAAAGCTCTACCTCTCAAGCTCTACCTCACTTTCAAACGCCGCGTAATGATATTCTAACAGTTCGCTCCGCGTGAGACAAAACATATTTCAATCCCATTAGGATCCAAATCACCTATGATCGTCCCATGCTCAACCAAAAGCTGCACCAACTCGACGAGAGTTTTGAGTATTATGCTTTTAAATCATAAAATTTAATGCAGGAAGCACTAAAGTTGAGTTTTGCTGTGTGAGTGAGTTCCTGTTGCAAAACTGCTATCCAACACGGTAAAGACGGCATCCGGTGACGATCAAACACACTTGCACACACACACTTGCACACACACAACCAGGAGGTAGCTCTTTTACGGGTGCCAAGGATCAACGAGACTATCTTGAGAATTACTTGTGTGCGCAGTTGTACAACAAGGACCTTCAGTCCAATTTTCCTCCGCAAACATTCCGCAAACGTTTTCCAGCGTGATGTAGGCGCTTCGGTTTGAATGCTGTGTTTGCTCCCGACTTGTGCACATGTGCAGGGGGCGACCTGGGATGGGTGTTTGAAGATGGTTTTACTGCTTCTTTTTTCTCGTTCGGTGTTCTATTCCTTCTGCTCATCTTATAGTGCTGCCACTACAAGTGTACGAGCACGAGTGACATCCTTCGGTGATGCAACCCACTCACGCTGAGAATAGTTGGCGGGGCAGTGGCGTAGAACATTCAACACAAAATATTGCTAATCTCTTATGGCATAAAACTTTTCACGAGCTCTCTAGCATGAGCACCGTGCCAGGCAGGCAGATTGGCGGCATAACGAATTGAGGTTTGTGTGGGCGAATAAATCGTGTCAAAGTACAACCGGCAGCAACTGTTTATGTGCCGTCTCTGATACTGCCTCTAGTGCATCTTGAAAGTTTTCTGGCTTTTAAAGCGCTTTAATCGCTTCGAAATGGGTGGGTTAAATTGATGTTATTAGCCAGCCAGAGATTCGAATGTAGAGGGTAGCAAACCAGTAAGGAGCATGCTTATGTGTGCTGAGTTCACTTGCTTGCATAATCTCTGCTTGAAAGAACGAGGAACGATTTCAAACCAGTCTGATAAGGACATGATTTTCTTTACGACCAAACTTTTAAATCTTTAGTTTCGTATTAAAAGAAAATAATAAAAAATGCAAAAATAATTCCTTTTATGTCAAGTCAATTTGTGATTTGCAATAGCAAAACACTATTAGAAAATTATAAAATTATATTACAAAAAATCTGTGCTATCGTTAGGATCACAGACCTCGTTTTCCTCTGATTGTTTCTCCATCTACCACATAGAGCACCCGCTTATCTATATGTGTTGAACTTCTATAACGCGTCGTGTCACAACAGAGAGAAATACGATGTATTAAGTGAAACTGTTGGAAAATGTCCATGAAACGGATTGTAAACGAGAAACATCCAAAAATTATCGTAATACAAAAAAAATCGTAATACAAAAAATAATACAAAAAAAAACAAATCAAAAACTGAGCTCACCAAGCATAAAATGTTATTATCAATTGAAGGAAATGTTCATATGCTACTGCCAATCCGAAAATAATCTATATATTCAGGTCGTTCCTTAAAAAATGAATGGTACCAAAAAGTTAGCCCGTTTATTATCGATTTTTCAGTTCATCTAACTGTTTACAGAAATATATGCTCAATAAGTGGATTGATACCAAATGCCTGTGAACAGTGGCTTCTCTAAGAGCCTTAGCAATTGGTTTGCTTAAGAATTCATTTGCTTTGCATCAAAAGCTGTGATAAATCACCATCAGAACACTTGGAATAAAATATTAAATTGTTGCAGCAAAAAGTACTGGTTTGAAATAAGAAAGAACATAAAAAATAAGCTACCCTTTAAGAATAAAATTGAAGAGAACAAGCAATCTCATGGAATTATCACATGTTATGTCCGCAGCTTTAATTGGTTCTGATAAAATAAGTTATCAAATGGAAGGAAAATATGTTTCAGTATTTTTTTTTCGACTCTTCAATTTATGTTTCGAGGAGTCTGAAAACATGTTTATTTTCCATATAAATGTTTCAAAATTCAATTGAGACTTGAATAAGCTTGGGTTGTGCGTTGTATTTTCTCTAACAAAGATCTTCAAATTCCCCTAATCTAAAGAGCTTAATTGTTCACAAACCAAAAAAGTATTCCGTAACGGGTCGATTTGTTTTTTATTTGGTGAATTTAAGTAAACGTACTAGAACCACACTCCACCAACAGAAACACCGCGTCAAAATTATTTCACCTACAATTTATTATCCCTGCTAATTGATGGCCGTTTGCTGAGAACGGCGAGAGTCAAACACCGAAACAACACTTCCGACCCGCTTTCCTGTGCCAGCGCGTTCAAGGAACCAACAGCACAGCGTTTTAAGACGCGCATTATAAATCATCCGCAAGCAAATAAAGTACAATTTCGTCTTTTCATCGTGATTCGGTGTGTTGCGGTGGTACGGAACGTTTCGCCACCGTAGCTTAATTTAAATTTTACATCCTATTCATAACTCATCATGAACCGTCAACCGATTCCCGGGTGCCCTTCCGTGGGCTCGTTTCCTCCGTTTTGCACGACCGTTTTTGGTTAGTGCGTGCCACCTGGACAAGGTTGATTGCTTTTTCATCCACAATGTACCCCGCCCGGTAGAACGACGAAGGAAAATCATTATAAACTAACGATTGAATTTGCTTTTCCTTTCCTGCAGTTCGGCAATGATGTTTTTAAGAGAATGTACGTATCGGTGTATGTGTGTCTATTTATGTGAGCAATGGTTGCGATTGCTACCACGACAGGTGCTTGTTGTTCATTCATTCATTCATTCGTTCATTTCATTTTTTCCCCTCCATGCCGTAATCGATTCTTCACCACAAAACCACAAAAGTGTTTTTTTACCTACACACACCTCGGGAAGATTTTCTGCAAAGAGCAAAAATAAAACACTACTTCCCACCGTCGGCTACCGCATGTGCCACGCGTCACATAATCGTCCTTCTCATCATGAGTTCATGGTGGATATGTTTTGCGCAGCTTTCCCCACTCACGAGTGGAAGCGTTGGAAATTGGCGTACTACACCATACAGCTCAGAGCTTCGCGGGGGTCAAAGTGGGTGGCCAGTGGTGTGTGCTTCAGTGCCGGTACCATCATCAATCATACCTGTCCTGCCGGTGAATGAGGGAAAAAGTGCCAGTGCTGTGTGCTTGCTTCGAATTTTTCCTCACTCAAACTCCCTTTGACTGACCAGCAGGCGACCGACCACTAGTGCAGGGTGTACGCTCATTACAACGATCCCACCAGCAACCGCGTATGGAGGTCGAAAACGGGAAAGGAAGTGTGCGCAAGCAGAGGGAGCTAATGATTCCAACACCAGCGAGAAATGCCATTGCGACAGCAAAGTACTGCGGAAAAACGAAAAAAATCGCTTGCAACTTGTCGTACTTCAGCCTTTCAATTATCACCACCGGACGATGAGCGATGACGAATGGCCAGTGAACGTTTTAGCCCACCATCGTTTCTGTGTTTTTTTATTTTCAATAACTCACCTTTACCCAGGACTTCCCAGGTCGCCAGGAAACCGGAATCGCCCGAGTAAAGGAAGTTGTCGTTGGGCTCAGATTAGAAAGAGAAACGCTTCACGTTTCGCAACATGGGCTCCTTGTTCGTTGGTGCTTTTTCCTTCTTTAACATCAGCATTTTTTTAAGTCCTTATTTACTTACTTGAAGCTCTTCTCCGAAATGTCCTGTATTTTGTTGTCCACCAGCTTGAGCGACTCCAGCCGCAACCCCTGGAACGTTTCGTCGTCCACGTTGTGAATGAAGGTGCGTGACATGTCGATGTGCTTTATCGTCCCGTGCAGAAACTCTGTGGTGAAGGAAATCAAAGGAACGTTATTAGAACGTGTGAAAGGAAGTGCGGTACGGATGGAAACGGGCGGAGGAAGAACACACCCACACACTTACACAAAAGACACGCGTATTGTGTGAAATTAATCGAAACGTAAGGTGGGAAAAACAAACTTTCGTTCAGCATTTAGATTACACCGTTCAGCAGACGGTGAAGGTGTTTCGCGGAATTGTTCGACGAGACGTGCCGCCGGCAAACGATGAACGATTTACGATCGTCGTGCGGAAATAATACGTCCTTTGTTTCACCACGGGTGGCACTACGGACACTGTTTAGGATTCGTGCATGTTGTTTTCTTGTTGTAATGTATCCATCTAAATACGATCGGTAGGGAACTCCGTATCACAAGCCCCAATTCTTTCATACTGAACGATAACAAGGAAGAATAATCAGTTTACATGGTTTTGCTACTTGTTGTTCGATCGATCGATGTATTTTATTTCACGACAGGGCCCTGAAAGCGTTCTCGATGTTTAAAAATATTAAATCTGATGTTTTATCAAAAAATGTACATAATAGGCAAATGTTTTGAAATAAATTAGACAAAATTTTATCTACAAATCACGGTTTAAATATGCATTTTTAATTTAATTATTAATTGTTTAGATATTAATTCTCTACAAGAAATTGTATGATACAATAGCAAAATGAGGGTTAGCTTCTTGTATAAGCAAAAGAATTAAAAAAATCTCTTTGTTAAAATAATAGGATTTTAAACACTCATTCTCATTAGAAAATGTAAACATATTTTAATTTTCTTTTTTTTAATACGCACTTTACGAAAATAAGCTATTATACTGACATATTTTATGTCTGTGATGACATAATCACATCCCCACAAAACGGCAATCAATATTATTAACTATTTCACGCTCCGAGATATAGAAAATAATCAATATGATCATTGGAGCAAGCGGTTGTTGTGGATGACAAAATAAAAGCCAACACTTGTGTGTGCAATCATTCTTCCAGCCAATGAAGGCCGTTCCGAGCACATGGTTGAGCAGGATTCCTCAAGGATTCGTGCGCCTTGTCGTCATCCCGTTCACCACTCTAGTGCTTCCAACCGTCGACCTTTGCCGCTTCGCATCACCTTGTGGGACAATAGTTTTTTTCTCGTTTTTGCTCGCCTACACGAACGAAACCCTCAAGGCAGCTATCGCCACTATCATCATCAGTCTGACCCATTGTCATGGCGGGATTGCTGAGGAATCTTGTGCTTGCTCAGCTTGCCGTAATGATTTGAATCTACCTTCCATTTTGCACCCGTTCCCGTCGGGGAGTCTGTGGATCAAAGAAGAAAATAGCCAAGGACAGGGAACCGGGGGGCCAGGGTGAGCCGATTTTCCCATTATCACCTCTGTCGTATCCGAAACACCCAGCAGCTTCGAGACTTCGGTCCCGATCGAATGCTGACCCGTTGTCGTTGTGTACGTACCTAACGAACCCCACGAGGACAAACCGGCTTATCAACCAGCCGCGCTAGGGAACGGAATAGCCCATTCTTTGGAAGATTTAATTTTTCATAATCCTTTAAAGGATCGGATCAAAACGGTCCCGATTGAACGGCAGGCAGGTTGAGCGAAAAACAGCTGAACTGGGATGAAGAATCTGCCGCCGACGGTCGAAGATAAAGGAAGAATCTGGGGGCGAAAATTTAATTTTCGCCTCAATTCAATGTCTCAGCGTCTTCCGTTTAGCTGCGTGTTGCGTCAGACGATGCTGCGTGTCATGTCGTTCTAATGGCATTTCACTTCCCAGAAGGATATGCTTGGCCGCAGAGAAAGAAAGAGAGTGAGAGAATGCAGACGCTAGACGGGACTCAATGCTATTGACAATCTTTCATCTGTGACAGGAACGTAAATACGCTTTCCCGTTTTTTTTAGGCTGATGTATTTCTGTATCTAATTTAATTTAGTGGCTCGCTCTGCTTTCAATCATTCCGAATCGGTAGAATTGTAAAGGCGCAATGAGATTTGGTTATCTTTTCACGTTACTAGTTGAAGCTTTCGGAACTCTGGAAGCATTTTATTACAAATAGTCTTCACCTCGTGCAATTCAAGGATTTGAAATGAAAGGTTAAACAACTTGTTGTTATTTAGGAATCGAAAGTGTCAAGAGCAGTAAAAACTATAATAATTTTTGACCATCGGCACCTGGTGCCTTAGTTTTCAACTAAACTTTTTTCGTTGAGAAACAGTCTGGAAAAAATATGCTAATACGCTTTCTAAAGCTAAATTAAGCTTGAAGATTGCCTGCTATATTTCACTGCTCGTTAAACTTGCTCCTTTACTTGGTTACGCTTGTCTCTGTTGCGTCGAGTGGGTCACTTTCCGTTTTATTATTTCATCAGATTTAGCTAATCGTTCACCGTCATCGTCTTGCAAGCTAAGTGGACATGCAGTGATCGTTTTCATGCAAGATACATAGTAGCTGCCGGTGAGCCAAAAACCGCCCGGTGACACTGGGGCACCGTTTTCGTCGAGTGACTATTTCAATCCTGTTTGATAAAATTTATCTCATCTGTCTGACTCCTGTCGCTTCTCTTTGTGGCGCTGCTTCTTGAACGCAGCAAAGAAGCAGATGGCACAGCCAGCTTTGTCCCAACCGAAAGCGTGTCAGTTGGATGAAATTCTGAGCCCGTCGTTTGTTGCACAACGCGCGAGCATTTTCGAGCAAATAAAAACCAATGACAAAAATCCGACAATCAAAGTGGCTAGTGGCTGTGCACAAAGCTCCGGAAACTCGGCACAACTATTCATCCAAAGGGATGCAGCTGCTTGCCCTGCTCATCTCTTCCTCACTCTCTCTCTCTCTCTCTCTCTCTCTCGCTTTTCGAAGGGTGCACCTCTTCCCTAGATCCTAGTCGTCGGCATCGTCATCGTTGTCGACTGGAAGAAGCCGCTGGTGCATCACGGCTGCCGCTGGGATTTGAGCAAAACCACAAAAACCGACAAACCGAGAAGCTATTCATCTCTTTTATCTCAAGCTGACAGGACACAAACAGGATATCATTTGAATGTGCGAGAAAGTTAAGCAAAGTCAGGGTAGGACCGCTCCCTAAGTGTAGGTGGAAATGAGATCGCTGACATTCTGGAAGCTGATGTTGCTTCAGTTTGAACTTGGAAGTGGAAAAGGTTGTCGAGCATTTTGATGTAGATTTCCATCCAATCTCTGTAGGAGCAGCTGCTTGATATTATTAATATATTGGCTGATTGTTGTCAATGTTTTTCATTTTTTTTTCTCCTATATGTTTTTTAAATGATTTGTAATTGTACTCAAAATTGTACTCGAAAATGTATTCATAATTTCCATAGTAATGTTGAGAATTTTATATTTTGTTTTATTTTTTCCTATCAGTACATATAATGGAAAACACATAGTACGTCAAAGCAAATTTCAATTAATATTTGATCATATATTTACTTAAAAGATTGCTTTTTTGATAAAACAAACAATAGCAAACAAAGTTTTTTTGGATTGTTATTGTTCTTAATGCAAAAATTTATTTTTCTAGTTTTTATTTTCCCCATTTACACCACCCGGCCCCAAATTTAAAATTTTAAAATTTTTAAAAAGCCTCCATTCTCATGTACCTATTAAACGGCAGTACAAATTAAAAACTTGGCTCTCCAGACTGTTTGCTCACCGGCAAAAGCCCGATAGTGCTAGTGCTGCCGTGCGTGTAGTTAGTAACGACATGTAACAACAGTTTTACAAGCTTCCTTGAAACGACCAAAATCACAAAACACCATTAGGTCGAGGAAACGAGTTTCATGTTTAGCCAAAGACGTCGTCGCGAGGCTGAAGATCCTATTTGCGCTTAATCCTCCGGTGAAACTTCGTAATGAATTAATGTATTCAGCTGGTTCACCGGGATCACCGAGAAAGGGACGAAACTCGTTGGGATAGGGAAAGTCACGGGCAGGGGAACGGCAGGGGAGTTACTTTATCTTCAATTAAACTTTTTTTTACTTACTCAAAATTTCACCTCATACTCCCGGCTTGACTTTCCCATTTTTACAGCACACGGTGGAAAATAGGGACGCAATGTTGGAAGAAAACTTTCGGCACTCGTGCACTCGTCGCTCCGGTGAGACGAATTCTTACCGGGCCTGTACACCGGAGGTATAAGATAAAGACCCCAAGAAAAGTACTGCTCGACGTTTAAAAAACAAAAAAAAAAAAACGATGCGTGGCGTGGCAATGCATTGCCGGAGATTGTGTATGGCTCGCGTTGGAAGACTTGTGGATGTTTGCGGTATTTTTCCTACGTGTTTTTCGTCTCGCTTGTTACATTTCCAGAAATGAAAGTTTAAAGTAGCCAAGGAGAGCAGCACGTGGCAAAAAATATCCCTTCAGCAGGAGGGCAGATTGTGCCAAGGAAAACGTTATATAAATTCTCCTAGGTTTTTTTTTCACTCCTACAAAGTTCTCAACCTTGATGGAAATTCTAAAACCCTACGGACACACGGCACTCGGAGCGGAAGAGAGATGGGAACAAAAATATCGTCTGCGTGTGCCGAGGGTTGGGAAAATTCTTTAACCGGGGATCACTACCGGGGTTTGCTTGTCAGCCGGCGGCACTTTTTGGGTTGGCAGAAAAGTTTCTTGTCTTGGGGTCGTGATAGCATTCCGAGCATTTTCCACATTTTGAATCTTCCGTGCCATCCAAGCGCGGACCGAGAGAGCATCTCGAAATCACGGATCACTGCTGGTTCACTTACGGCCCCTTGGTGTTCGGAGAGGTGGAACGTAGTCTAAATGGTGGGTTGGTGGAGCAAACGAACAGGAGCAAATCGATCCGTTTTTAATGTACTTTTCCAAGTGCAATAAAAATGATGAATAATTAAATCGCACCCGCGCTGCCCACCGGGTGAGACCGATAAGCTGCATCCGTCCGCCTCTACCACCTGACGAACCGGGGATCGGTTTGATCAACGCAAAAATCATACAAAATGCAAACACGCACACACAGCACTCCCAAATCAACTCGGTTGCCTCGGTCCGCTAGCGGGCGGTGGGCGGGAGTTTGTTGATTTTAAACTTTCCCTTCGCTTAATTGGCACTAATGCTCGATTTGTTACAGCGAACCGCACGCGGGAAGTTTGAAGTGCACCAGCGCGTCCTTATCTGTACGATGCATGACGGTTCAAAGAGCGAAGATTTATGCGTTTTCGTTATCCGATGCGCGGTAGGGATGTGGTAGCGAATTGTGTTCGGCATAACGATTGCTCGTGTTCGACAAGCGTTTCACGGTGTGGTAGGATAGGGAATTACTCCGTTTGACATCCGTTTTGTTTGTTCGGTGGCGGTAAATGATGATTCATACTTGCCGGGAAACTGTCAGCTGAATAGAACAGAGCTCACCTTTTTTTTTGTATTAACATGTGTAGTAACCAAACAAAGAATCGCAATCAGGTTAAAATTTTATTTGACAAATAATTTGTTCGAATATATCTTTGCTTTTTTTGAATGACGTACGGTTGATTCCAGTTATATAAACTAGTCACGAAATGAATGCATTAAATTCTTGTTTTATAGAAATATAGAAACATAGAAATGTAGAATTATCTTTAAAAAATCCATCTACAGGGTTTTGGAATAATTGCATTGACCATGCAGACCAAGTTTCCAGAATTCCAGTAGTATTTTCCTTGCAGCTCAAAAACATACGTAACATTTTTGAAGAAATGATTGCAAATTCAAAGTTAATTGAAATGTCATGTTTATACAAGTTTACATTTTTTTGGTAACTTATATGCTTTTACATAAATCTTCAATTATTATGTATGTTAACCAATCTCGACGGAACACATAAAATAAAAAACACGAATGTATGTTTTTGTTGGTGTTTACATTACAGCAATAGTTTAAATTAATTAGTTTATCTCATAACAAAGCTTGTAAAAAAAACACTAATAATAAATCAAAATACACTACTAATTTTACATGACAATAATAGCTATTCATTGTACATCCAAAGAAAAGGAATTGAAGAGCTATAAATAGAAGCTACGGGCATTCTGTTTCTCAGCTACACAAAGTTGTACATTATTAATTTGCTACGTATGTAAATGAATGAGCATTCGAATCATTTAATTACACAATTAAAAGAAGCAATCTAATTTGACCAGAGAATATTAAAAATAGTGGAAACAAATGTTGTTATTCACTTGAATCCATATTGTTATATTGAATTTGGGGAAAGTTCTTAAAAACTTATTTCAGTTATGTGAAAAAAATCACAACCTGTTGCTTTTTTTTTTGTGATCCATTAATACCTATTAATCTAATAGCAAATAAAAACTCGTTTCTAAATGTGTTTTGCTTTGCTGCATGCAATAATGCAAACGTTCTGTGTTCCGCTTCTGTTTCAGCAGCTATCAAACCAACACAAACAATTACAAATATCCGCCACACTTTCTAGCGTCTGCAAACGATGCGGTTAGACGATGATCCCTGTCGAGGAAATAATTAAACATAACGCTCGGCCATGGTCAACAGTTTAGATTCACACGCCCGTATGCGAAGCTCAAGTACGTCGTATCCAGCAGAAGGCTCCCCCAATAGAGAGCCATGTGTCTGAGGTACAGTTCCGGTTGGTGTAGATTGTGTCACAAACTACCACCATTAGACCGACAAGCTTGTGAAATTAGCCTACAATCGTAGCCGAACACTAACGCCGAGCGCAACGCACGAGCACCAGCGTTCCCGTCCATAATGGGTTGCGGCATATACATCCCCACCGGAGAGACGTACATTATTTGCCGTAACATCATGTTTACACGAAAATATCCTTTTCTTCGGCGCCTCGCGAACACATGGTCGCACTTAGCTACGAACACGTAGTGAGATGAGGACGCCTCATGGAACCAGTCCCGCAGCGTTTGACAGCAAATCTTCCGGCCCGCTGTGGCCAACCTTTTCGGGGTTTTAATACCTAAACTTGCCACTAACTCCGGCCAACTACAGGCTGAATCCTGTCGGCACGAGAGCTACTTTTGGTGGCCGGGTAATGACCGTGCCGCTCGTACCGCGCACCACCATTTATTCGCACGGTGGAATTAGCTTTTGCCATCAGTTAGTTTTTGGTTTTACGACCCGCCTTTTGAACGCAAATATGTTTACACTTTGTCGTTCTCGAGCTTGTCTTTTAAGGTGACGGTAAGGTAAATGCGCCGTGACTTTCTGCAAGATGGAAGGAGAAACTTATTTGCGGCGCTACGGTGACCCTTTTTAAAATTGGAGTACTTGTGTTGTTCGTTCCAGGAGATACAGTAACATATTTTATTAACAGATAGGAACCTTCAGGAAGGAAGCCTTACAAAGTGAAGAAAAGTGGTAAAGATGTGTTTTATGCTTGGGATGTTTGCTCGAAACATTCCGTTTTTTTCTTTCTGGGATGAGCAGATATTAGTTTGTAAGTCACTAAATGCAGCAACAAGAAGTTCCTATTTTATTTTAGATGTTTTTCTAATGCAAAATGAGTGGAATTGAAATGTATTCTTACAGTTCTTTCTTAGTCAAATTTAATGGTATAGAATATTATTTCTTTTCAAAAAGCAACAGTCAAAAAGACAATATTCTGATTGGGAAAAAGAACGCAACACTCGTCAAATTGACCTCGAAAGTGCACGCTCAAACAGGTGAAGGCGCGTCGATAAATAAATATACTAGCAAAATAAATAAAGCTTTCATTCTTGTTCGGCCTCAGAAAGCCTCCTTCCCTATTCTTCCTTTCCCCCTCCTCTGCTCCCACACAGTGAAGTAAGGGCGCAAAGCACAATCGGAAATCCATTAGCAATTAATTTCCGAATCTCCTAATTCAATTCAGACAAAGACCTAATCTTTCAGCTTAATCTTGCGTTTCGCTCATGGGTGCTGCCCTTCGAGCTGATGCCTTAATCATCCGCCAGTCATCATTCTGCCGGCTGCGGTGGCACCAGATTACCGAGTAAACGAGTGCACGGTCATACACATCGGAACGATCATTCTAACTTTGCCACTCATCTTTGTCTGCTTTGCTATTTCGCCACCGCAAAATGGGTTCCCACCGCAACCCGCAGAACATAAGAATACGGTTCGGGGGGGCTCCCGGTACCACAAGACTTTATGAACCGAAACAGTTACTTCGAGAAAACACACAAACATCGCCGAACTCCCGCCATCACGTGACGTGATTCACGGAACCCCGTAGTCGCACAAACTAAATAAATAAGTAAACAATTCTCTAATCTGATTAGGCGGGCGCAAACTTTTGCCAACAAAGCATACAAATTCGCAAGTGAGAATTCGCACGAGAGAAAAGCGAGAAAGAGAACGGGAACGGGTGGGTGTACGTGTGTTTGTGTAAGGTTTACGATTTTTCCTCTCCATACTCGCATTCGCGAATTACGAGCGCTGTGTGTACGTATGTTTCGTTCACTTGTCTTTTTTTTTTTCTATACCATAGCTTATTATGCGAGGGTCTTTGGCGAAATCGGCCTGCTTGTCTAATGTTTGCCTGCCAGCTCGTGAGGTGACGAGGCGATCCACTTGAAACCACCTTTGATCCAGCGGCAGCTGTGAATCAAGTGAATCGTACGATGGTGAGGCTGCTAATCACACACGAGTAAGCTCCATCCCCACGCGACCTAGTGCCTTGGGAGGATTTAATAGTGCTTGAGCAGTGCCGTCACCACACCATCAGGTACGTTCTTCATATTAATCGAGTGTCACCGATGTTGTTGGTGTGGCTATCGAGTTCTCGATGCTGGGCGCCAACGTGATTATGACAGTGGTAGCACGGTGAAAGGTGTGAGCGGGATACAAATTATCCGATTAGGTAGGGTATTCCGGAACGGACGTGGGTGGCTTATAATAAACGGCGCTCGTTTGCGATCGGCGAAAGCTGGCACACACATGAGGCAGGTAAACAGTAAAAGTAATCAACTTTTCGCCAACAGGTTATGGATGACAGGCCAAAAGAGTAACATCGGATTTTATTGGTATTTGATAAGAAAAAGGTGCCTGCTAGTAATCGAAAGATCGTAAAAGAACCTCATATTCTCCGCAAGCAAATATGTTTGGATCATTAAAGTGGCTTCATTAGATTGGTTAGCATTACTGCGCATTAATCAATCGATAAAGATGGATAGAGTTTTTTTTATCGATGAGTAAAATAAAAGTATGTTTTCTTTTTTGTCGATTAGTATGTTTTTGTATTTATATTGTATGTATTTTGTCGAGAAAATAAATTTGAAAAATACTTTTAAAAATTTTCACGAATTAAGCATACATTGGTAACATTTTGTTTTTGCACTAAAATGGAAAAAATGAAGAACGTTGTGTTTATGAGCTTTTAATGTTCACATGTTACACTATAGAAAATCGTCGAAATATTATTTACATTTCGCAATCATTTATAAATAAAAGTATTTTCATGATTTTCGACTACAAAATCATACACATACCATGGTATTTCGTGCCGAATCAAGCACAAATCGACAGCTACTGAAAACGGCAAGAATCTATCGTAATTCAACATCATTAAGTTGTTCAGTCTGAGTTGAGCCTACGCCTACTCGTTAAAAAGAATTTATACAAATCTTTCAAACCTCAATTAACGTTGGTTATCGTTGGGGAATACAAATGTTATCACAAATATTTATTAAATTGCATATTTATTGACGAAATGCCCTTTCAGTTACGATCATGTCAATATAATTTCGTTATCATATGCTGCAAAAAAATAAAAAGAGGCGTGAAATCATCACTACCCACTTCACAAATCTCTGATGATTTATTGCTATTTATCAAAAATAATAGTATTAGACACCACCTAAAGATCCTGTTTTTAAAATTAAGTACATACTTTTAAAAATATTGAACTATCATAGTGCAATAATCTTTTAATACTCAATCTATATTAAATAATTATTAACTACTTCCTAATAGTAATCAAATTATCAATATAACTATCACAATCTTCATGGCTTCATGGAATCTAAGTCTAATCTCACAGTACTAAAATTGAGCAAACGTTACCTCATTTGCCGTAACTATATTTTCATTGCCATACACTTCCAAAACTTACTCTCTGTCTCTCTCTTTCTTTCTCTCTCTCTCTCTCTCTCTCTCTCTTTCTCTTTCCTCTCTTTCTCGCTCGGTGAGTTGACTTATCACGCCGAAGGTGAGGCGCTACGTCGACCAAAGTGAAATACACCACGCAATCCGAAAAGTATTGTTACTTTCACTCGCATCGGGTTGTGTGGTGGTATACGAACGCGGTACAACCCTCGAATAACTGGCACGTGCTCGAATATTCAGCTCGAGGTTGCATGTTTAATTCACTGCTATTTGCCACGCAATCCACTGTCCCCACCGTGCAACGCATTCGCTTGCCCGCAGCCTTGCCCGCAGCCTTGCCCGTATTGTCACCTGCGAAAAGTGTCCTTTTCGCCAGGTGTCATTTCACGCTTATCGCGTTTGCACGGGAATCAATTTGCTTAGAAAATGAATTCCGAGAGCCAGACGGTAGCTCCAGCACTATTCTGGAACGCGAAGTGGTCTGCACGTTTTCCGAATTTGTCACTGTGCTGCTTGTGCGAAGTGAACCGGCATAACAAGCACGTGATTTAAAGTTCACGTCGGAATATTTCTAATCCCCGGATCTGAGCTTAATTATCATGCCATGATGCAATTATACAATCATGCAAATATGGTTCCTAGAAATGAATTATATTCGTCGTAGGCTTGGGCTAAGTACGCGTTCCAATTTAGTAATTCCATGCCCTAAGTCTTGATTCTTCGATATGTTGCTGTGGAAACAGTAAAGTTTGGTTTTTAGCTATTCGCAATATGTTTGCCAAAATCCTTAATATTTATTGAACCTTGCTAATGGTTCATAGAGTTCTGCTTATTTTATTGTACCAATCATACTTTTACTATTAAAAACTTTCGTAGTTAAATTGACACATTTTATTCGATAAAGTTCCGTTTCTCGTTTGACTTGTTTAGAATATTATTCTAACCTATTTGAATAATATGTCCTGCGAACGGCGCGATGATTCAGCCGAAAACACTCAACATCACTTGGTTATCTATGCAAAGTTGTTTAAACTGTCATAAAAATCATTAAAATGTTGTCAATTATGCGTAGGTACGATCAAATTTCTGAACTCAACAAACAACATTAATCGAGCATTCTTAAAACAGCCTTTGGTTTGAATGAATAGTTCGACTTTCTAGGAATGCTTCAAGCTGCTTTGTAAAAATTTAACAAATGAGTGATTTGAAAAGTTTGAATTGGTTTCGTTTTAAATTTCCTAGCTTATTCACGCTTCAGCTTGTACCGAGCCCGTTTGGAAACATTCAATATTTGTATTCAGCAATGTGATAAATCTATAAAATAGTGAATAGATTGTAATTCAAATCGATTGAAATTAAAATCATACTAATGTGTTTATATTACAAATGAGCTAAAATACATGTTAATATTACATTCACGTTTTCCAAAGGGAGTTACGTTTCCAAGGGGATTTTTTCTTAACATGTGAGTCGTATACCATCCTATATTTCCTGAACAAACACCGGTTTATGCGTTGGTTTTAAAACATTTAACAAGTTTAAAAAGTACCCCTTTATGTATATCCATCCACCAATACACGCTTACCCCAACTTGGCATCGATCGACGTTTGTTTGTTTGGACACATTTGTTTGCACTCGCTTATCGCTCACTTCACGCCACTGTTTTTCGACCGTTCATAATCCGTACAAATCATGTATGTTTTCTGTAACAACAAGGACTGTTTTGTACAGTTCCACCTCTTACTGGCCATCATTATTTACAAATCGTCTTTTTTTTTGTTGTTGTTCGCGATGAAAAGTTAGTCATCAACCGACACGTGTAACTGTGATGATAAAAAAGAATACAAAAATCAACAACAGGTTCGTGTATTTCGAGGTGGAAATAATGGTCGATGGGAAATGCGTTAGAATGGTCGTGGACCATTTTCACGCAAGCCATGGACACTATTTAGAGACACACACGTGATGTGCACATCTATCTCGAGAAAGGTGTGGGATAGATATTTTGGTCAAAGTTTGTAAATAGTCAGCAAAGGTTACTTTTGTGATGATATGAATAAAACAGTACCACCATGGGAGATCTTAATTTATCGATACTAATTAGGTGGGCCGCTCGAAATAGACGAAAAATGTATTTTTGTTTGGAAAAAAGCCATTCAGTATCAAAAGGTCCTGTTCTATTATAAATGTCTCGTTTTTCATCTCGTTGTTTTCATATTTCATCTCACAAATAAAACAGGTTGTGAAATTAGTAATTCGTGTGAATTGTACAACATATCACATCGGCTGAGTGGATTGTTCCCGCTCCGGTCGTGTTGTGCCATACACAGCGTAAAAAGCAACGCACTTTGTTTCATCGTACTGGTAATAGCAATAAAATTAGCATGCAACATGTGCGCACGTGAGCTGCGGGCAGGTTGTACTGGTGTCGTAGTCTATACATCAGTGCCTTTACACGCCCGCAACGCACACCCGCTGGCGGTGGGCAACCAAACAACCAAGTGCAGCGGAAGCGTCGGATCCATCAGTTCTTACTGTCCGTAACGTCTCTGTCCTATGGTTTTCCCGGTGAGCCTTTTCCGCGGGGACAACGAGTCAAGCGTCTAGCAAATGTCGCCATGTGTGCGTTGCCGAGCGCATGTACGGGCTACCGTGGAACCCGCCTGATAGCGATCATCATTTTCCGGCCCCAAAACCTCCAGGGAGCCATTCGAGGCGTTATTTATGCACTCCCGGGAAAGTGTGTCACGTTTCTTAGTTGCTTCCGGGCTTCGGACCGTTGCAAAGCACAGATCCCAAGATAATAGCCATTGTTTCGCCTTCCGTGTTATATTGTTTTTGTTCCTGTTTTTTTCCTAGTTCGATGCGTTCTGGTGCGATAGTATGTGTGGATTTCCGTGCGACAATTAGCGTCCGTAGCCGGCACCAGCGCGCCTTGGGGTGGTGTTGGGACACTTAACGGGATATACAAATTATAGGTGTTGCCGTACAGTGGTCAGCCTGTCGGCTTAGGGCCTCAAACTACCCGAAGGTAGATCCCGCTCGAACCGGCTAATGGTACACTTAGTGTGATTAAATATTTGCATACACGGTACAGCGGCCCTTCCCCTGAGGGTAACGTGTATTTCAATGGTTAAGTAGCCGTGAGTTCAATTGTTTTAAAGGTGCTTCCGTAAATCAACTTGATGGTCCCAGTCAATAACGCAACCTTCAGTCATCGAACGGATTGTGGAAGGTTACTTCAGCTACACGAACGTGTTGTAGGCCAAAATTGGAGGATATTAAAATAAATCGTTTTCTTTAAACTCTAACATGACTTATAATTTAATTTAAAAAAAAGCAACAAATCAGGATCGGTAAAGCATGTGGAGTCTATTGCTTGCATATTTTCCACCAAAAGTTTAACCCGAGAGCATATCTTTCGTGATAATTCACGGTCGTTTTCATGTAAAGCACATCTGACAACTTTAAGCTGTTATCTAATTTTCGTGCTGCATGCTCCATCTGAGCAGCTAAAACCTTAGACAACGTGATTATTAAATTCATCGCTGCAAAACTGCCGCCAGTCTCGGCAGTGGCCCGACCGCAGTCCCGAGAGTCCTTCCGTGAAACAAGATATGCCAAGAATGGCTCGCAGGAAGAGCCTTTCTTCTTCGATACTGGCTCGGCAGAAGAGCGCACGGACCCGGTCGGTGATCGCCCGCAGGGTACGTGCATCCTTTCGTGCAGTGCATCTTGCTCGTTGGCAAACTTCAAACCACGACGCGGTGCGCACTGCCTGCGGAACGGTACGTCACGCAACGAATCATCCTACTGCGGCAGGAATGTTTGCCCGAATGTTCCAAAACCAACGCCAGGCTGGCGCGTTTGCGAAGCATGCATACGTAGTCAAACATAAATAGAGAATCCCGCAAGCGACGGTGCTGTGTTTCGCCTTCATGAATGCTTTCGAAGCTTGTTACGCGCGTACTGCGCTCCTGGTGGCGCGTTGGAAATATCCCAAACAGCGACGATAAAGAGCGAGAAATTAAAGAAAAATATTTTCACAAATGACTGCGAGATGATACGTGTGTAAGAATGGAACGCATTCTGTTTCCGTTGAATTTAGCAAAATGATTCTGGTTAGGTTGTTTGCACAGTGGAGTGTTTCTTTTCAGTGTTGTCAGGTTCTTCCGGTCGTTCAAATTTATGCTGCATCGTACACTCTATGCTGGATTCGTGACGATTTCAGATAGTATCAGGATTTGAAACTAATGTAAGCAATTTATTAATGCAATGAATCCCCCATTCTGTCCCATACTATAGTAGCAGTAAGGTGTCAATTAAATGTAATCTAGTAGAAGAATCATGAAGTTTAATTATTTGTGTTTAAAACTTGCGGAAAACTATTTGTTTGTTGGGTGTGAGTTTAATTTCGTATTCAATGTACATCTTTTTCTTATATCTTTAAACCGTTAACAAATATGATACTTATTGATTAGTTGCAAGTGTAGGTAAACTCAACTCGACATCTTGTCATGTTTGTATCCATGCGCTAAGCAGTCGAAATCGTCGTCACTGGTGAAAAAATGACCGACGAGAAGGGCGTCGGTCAAACATTGAAGTCAATTGGGCATTACGAGAGCTGTATTTGATAAATAATTGTCGGAGTCGTAGTCATCAGATCGCATATAATTAAAAGTGGAAAAGAATCATAAATAGATAACAATACAGTACGACATTATATAACGATCATAAATTAAGTATGACGTCTATACAGTTCAATATTCAAGGAATTTTAATTTTAATTGTAATTCGATACTCTATGAAGTTGTTATCAAAGTTTCTAAATTCAATTTTCAGTTAATAAGCAAATATAAATAGAACGTCCGGCGGCCCGGTAGTGTAGTGGTTATGGCGCTGGTCTTTCACACCAAAGAACCGGTACCATGATCCCATTCGGACAGTTTCCCCCTACCGAGGAGTTAACGAACCAGCTATGGGAGTAAAATCAGTCTAGTAAGCCGGTTAAAACGGTCGTCAAGCCAAAGAGAAGGAGAATAGAATGTATTTATTTATGTATTATTTGTTCAAATATATCTGACAAAATACACATTGATGACATTGTTTCAAATTTACATCTTTTGAAACCTGGAGACAAAGCCGCATCAAATATAGCCGAAACAATTTTTTATCAAATCCACTCTTCTTGTGGCTCATAAATTGGATGTATCCTTCCTCACTCTCTTTATAATAAAATTTTAAGATGTAATCTTTGGTTCATACTTTGTTTTACTATCTTGATCTCTCAAATCCCTCGGATAGCAAAAATACACGTGCATAATCTTACTCAGACGGTTCTCAGACTAAACTGTGCCGATCGTTATAAAACGCGGAACGATTACGTTTTGCGTTCGCTCAGAAACAATCTCGATTTTTCCCTTGTTCGCTTGCCCGGGGAAATTCTCAATGTCACTCAATCAACACTGATTGTAGATTGAATTTTGCAAACAACAATAAACAGAAATAGACTCGATTCTTCCGGAATGTGAAAACACCCACACAAACACACAAGCACACAGTATCGCGATAGACAACGAAATGCGCCCGAACAAGAAGAACGGTAAGGGCAAAATATGGCATGATGCTTGCGGTAGAAAAGAAAGGAAGTATAAACGGCGGAGCCGGAGTATAAACGAGAACACGTAGAAATGACACTATTTCAGGCTCTAACCCCAGTCATGGAAGGCATATAATCTTCTCGGCGACCGCAGCAGAAGACCACGGTCGTCGCTTCGAATGGCAAATTGGACCTCCATCCACACTTCGCCGTCATTCGAGCGTTTCTCCACCCCACCCGTTGTGGGGGATATGCTAAAATGAGCGAAAACAGGGCTCGCGCGTGGGAGCAAAGCAAAGATAAATGAAGCCGGCACGCAATTGTTCTGCTTCGTGCTAGTGGACTCATGCACGAAGAAACTGGGCTCCGTACGTACGAAGGACCTCAAATTCATCGTTAGCTAGGCTGCAGAAACACATACACACACAGCAACAACACAACACAAGGGCCGCGTGTGTGCACTGTATTCAGTGAGGCATTAAGCAAGGAACCGGAAGCCAGTGCATAAACGAAGCGCTTTGTGTACTGCCGCTGAAATATGGCGCTTTGCCGGTGACTGTGATGCTAGCCCAAGGAACCGGGCTAAGCAGAACAACGAGGCGAAGCAAATGCGAAAATTGACCTATACTTTCAAAGAATATTTTTTTCGGTCCTGATGGGTTGTGGGGGGAGGGGGGGGGCAAACACAGCCAGCCCCATTGGAAGTATGAAGAAGAAGAAAGAAATACAAAAAAACAATTCGCACCCGGTTTTCAATTCCCTTTCGATGAACAAAGTGATAGACATGGCCCGTGCCTTCGGCTAAGTGATGAATGATCAGACCCTTTTTGCTAAAACTGAACCCCATCGAAAGTCTTTTCAAGTGAAGCGTCCATCCCAAAAATTTGATCGCAAAAACGACTGCGTGCCTGCTCGTACGTAAACACTCCAATGGTGGTAAAGTTTTTTTTTGTCACTGGAAACTCAAAAGTGGCCCCCGTCAGCTGAAACTAGATGAACTCTTTCGTCTTGTAGGTTTTTTTTTTATGGTCCAAAACCCTTCGCTCTAGAGGTCAACATGTTTTCACGAATTCTCAAGCGGCTAAAAGGGGTGAAATTATGTGATTTGGGTCGAAGACGTCCGTTGTCATCAACTTTTCACGGCGGTTTGTTTTTGTGCGTCGCTCAACGCTTACGGTGGTTCCCCGTTGCCTTAAGCGTCACCAAACCATTCCTGTAAGCACATTTATCCTCCGTCGATTTCAACCAATGCAAGGACAAAGCTATTACTAAGATTCTTTAAATCTAAACAATGGCACCTACCAAACACCGACCATTAAAGGAGCAGGTCGCACAATTACGTAGTCACTTTTCATCTCGATAAAATTAATGACACTCTCTTTGACGGCACGGCCTCAACTGGTGTGGGTCGTTTCGCTGAAAATTAAGTAAATTTAATATTGACTTTGTCACTCCAGTACCGCTCGATGCCTGAGCGTGAGCGTGAACGTCGCGAAACAAATACCTAAGCTTTCGTGGGTGGTTGACTCGTTGATGAAATTGTCAGTCGTCGCAGGGAGGAAACAAAGCAGATGAAGGCTCTTTCGAGGTGCTTTCGACAATTCCATTATCTGGCTCAGGGCAGGTTCCGTGAGATCCGTTGGGAAAGTTCAAGCACCAATGCTACCAGAAACGGACATTTCGGTGACAAGATTCATCGCTTTGTGCGAATCCGTAGAACGCAGCGTAATTGAATGAAATTTAAAAGACTAGCTCATCTCTTACAAATCACAGCGACAAATCGGAGTTTGTTCATTTGCGGAGATGAATTTGTTTGATGAGAAGCGCCAAGAAAGCGTTGGTTAGAATTGAGTCAGGTCGAAACAATTTACTTAGAAATTAAATGGATGAAACCAACACACTTGCCAACAAAGTGTGAATAATGAACAGAAAACAAACATTAACCATCCAAATAAGTATATTTCATCGATGTTATGCTAAACATTATTCTGAAATTTGTTGATTTTATAATCCATAAGAAATATATATTGTTCCTACACTTACAGAGTTTTCCAAGTCAACAATTTGTTTTCGCATTCAATCTCACTATCTACTATTTAGATTCTTTTTTTGCCTGATATGCTCTGAAATGTAATGGCTCCCTTTAAAAACATGTTGAATTATGCATGAGTTTATGTAACTGCAAAAAGAAAATTTCGTCGTCAAATTGACTACATGTCATTTTCTAAGTAATAATAACTTTGTTTTAATATACGATGCATTTTTTTTCACCAAACATGTAAATTATCAAGGTGAAGGTCATTTGTTAAGGGTGGTGTAAATATGTTGTTATGTTTATCGAAATTTTAATGTGATACAGGCTATTTGTGAAACAGGATTGATTAAATACTTTGACAGTAAGTGTTAATCGATCATTCTATATCACATACTATTCTGTCCAGATTCAATTTTATATTCTTTATAAATTTATCAGCGTATTATAAAAACTAGGCTAACATAATTCATTTTACCATGGTCATCTATTAAACAGGCTTCTAATATCTATTAAAATTCAAAAGCAAAAAATTGTTTGTTGCATTTGTTAATTGTCTTCGTCAAGGTTTTAACGTTTTGTAAATATCGTCCTTTTTTTAAACGCTTCTAACTTGTCAATAAACGTCGTTTTATGAAAAAAAAAACAAAAACTGTTTGCGCTACGAACCCGTATAAGTTTAGCTTTCATTTTCTTACATACTTTATTTATCAAGCCATTCAACTGCTTTAAATATCAGCCTAATATTTTTGTCAGTCTTTCATCCAATTTTTTTTTTGAGATTCAATTCCCTCAATCTACGTTAGTGTAGGGACTCCAATGCCTCTTCTTGGCATGAGGACAGTCATAAAGGAATTTATGAATTGAGTTGTACCATGTCATTCTACTGACATGACCTACCCGGTACAGGAAAACTCATTTAAAAAAATCATTTTTATTATGTTTTACCAAATTTACCGTTTTTATTATGGTTTAAATCATCTTTATATTAAAATGGTTCTTAAAATAGATAAACATATTAGTTATGTAGAATTTACACTTTCTCATATAATCCATTCATGATGAAAAAAAGGTGTCAAATTCCGAGAATCATTTTAACGAAGCTTAATCATCGTACCCTGTTGTTTGTTTCTCCAAATAAGACAAAAACAGTGCATACGGTCAAACGCAGCGTGAATCCTTTTGCTCCATGCATCACATAATCCAGCTGCGTTTGTTTTCTACTGCGTTCACGTTTTAATTCCCCGCGAAAACATGCTTTATGGGAAACCATTGTGGGAGTAACCGGTGTAACATCACACGTCAGCATCTGCTGCTTCACATACCACAATTCGACGTTTATATTGATCGATGGGATGGATAATGCGTGTGGTTCTTCATTCCCGGTACCCAGCACAGTGCTGGTCTTCGTGATAAATGCTTTGTTTTTGTACCAATCAAACACATTTTGCAGTGAGGAGAAAAAGAGATGGCTTGAGGAGAAAAAAGTACATGCAGCTGGTGCCACGTGTTCTCGCACTACCGCGCTATCATCGAGCATATTCATCGTGATACTCCCGACGCGGTTCGATGACGTGTTTTGAAAAAAAAAGTAACAAAAACGATGAAAACTATGAATGGTATATGGCAATCAAGGATAAAATATCAATTGCTATCGCTGGAAATGGATTGCATGTGGCTTGGTTGCAACATGCATAACGCATGGTACGCCACTAGTGTGCGGTGGATCGTGCTGATTGTGATGGCATGACATTTTTGGGTCAATTAATGTGTATTCGGTGCTGAAAGTACCAAACAGGTTAGTTTCTGCTTGAAAATAAGTGAGAAAAAACTGTTACTGTTTAGGATCGTATTTTGCTTACATTTTAATGTTAGCAATATTGTAATAAAAACGGCTTATTTTACCCAAGAGGCAAATGTATAATAATTGAGATTCGAGCTTAAGTCTTGAGCAAGGTGATGCAATTATTATGTTTCATAAAATATATTGATTCTCTAAGGAAACTCTACTAACACATACATATATTTAAACAACAAGCCATCGAGGAGTGAATTGATCCCAACAAAGATCATTTCTAAATCCTTCCCTAAATCATTCAAATATGCTTATACCGGCTAAGAATGCTAAACACGCTTATCCTGAATCATATGACATGCTACCTCCAGGCCAGTTGCCAGCAAATGTGTACCATATTAGCTCATCCTTAAAGCTGCGGTGCATTACCACCGCCATTGAATATTTAACCCACCGTACACCGAAACCAGCGCACGCAGGAAAAGCCTCCGAGCACCGGCGGCGAATCTAAATCTGGTAACGGAGCGCAAAAATATTCCAAAACGTCATGCAAATATTTTCGCTGCGTTATAAATATTTATAAATGTTCACAATGTTTGTTTATTTATATGTTCATTCCGCCCGAAGCTACCGTATGGACCTTGAATTCGACATACGCGAACGAACATGAGTGTCAGGCACGTCGTCGATGGTCCAACGGTTTACCGACACGGGACCCTTACGAGTCGCTGATGCTGCCGGTGAAATTTGTTTGTGTACATAGGCTTTATGTACGGTAGGTTGTTGTTGGTGTTTTTGGGGTTTGTACTACTGCAGGCCTGTGTAGGAAAAGCTAGTGTAGCGTTTTTTTTTTGGTTTCTGTTGTGATGCGTTATGGTACAATTGCTACATTGCATTGGTTCAACGAACCAACGGTAAGACGAGTTTGGTTAACAATACAGTGAACGCGTACATAAGCAATCATGAGTCATGAGCTTAAACGCTCAACAATGTTGCATTGTGTAATGATCACCAAAAAATTAGAATGTATTAAATATCTTTAATGAAATTTTCTTATAAAATTCATACGATAATACTAAAAATAATGTGATCTACAAATTTGTGCTACACAAACTCGTAAGTGTAGTAAAAGAAAATTTTACAAACTTTTTGCTTTGATTGGTAGTAACGGAAAGGTAAATCTTTCTAGCGTTTTAGTTTTTCATTGAAATCGCGTAATTTTGTTACATTGTAACTCATGTAAATGTAAAGGTCTACAGCATTGAATTGATCTTATTTGAGGACGAAAATAATTTGTTTTAAATATAAATAAAAATCTGAATTGTTTTGTTTACAGGCTTCTTAAATTCTTAAATTTTTATATTCTTTTTAAACAAATAATCAATTTTCCATTTACTGGAACAATTGGGTTAAAATTGTTCATGATTATAACAAAGTTAAGCCCATTAATCACTTCGCTCTTAAATACAAAATCATTTTTGCGCACGGAATACTGTGCAAGTGAGAGATTTTGAACATGTTTGTTTAATTGTTTCCATCACATAACAACATCGGGAATAATTTGTTTATGTTATTTTACGTAAAAACATGAGAGTTTCATGAGAGTTTAAAAAGCTATGTTTGTGTATTTACTTTTTCTACATCCTTTGACCACTCTTTTAGTAAGCACAAATTAGTCTCTATAAGCAACAGTGTAAGCTGCCATCATTTGAAGGGGATTGCTTTTACCTCGCCTTGGTTTTCGGAAGGAACAAACTTGGTTTTCATCACCGGGACTTTAGCAGAAAGGCATACAACCTCACAAAGCGTGAATTCATCCCATCCCTGTGCCCATGTTCATGACGGTTTCGAAGATTTGAAAAGGTAGTTGAAGACACTCATCCACCCGGTATTTTCGGTAGTTTGAAGGTACACCGTTTGTTCCATCGGAACCAAAGGATCATAGCACCGTTGGCACGCATCCTGTCTCCACTTCAAAGCACACCGTGTTGATAAACATTCGAGAAAAAGCTGTAAGAACAACTCTGGAGGCAGTGCAAAATAAAACAGTTTTCCGTCCATGCGATCCTTCCTACTTCGTTCCGTTCCATTTGACGTCTGTATCTTCGGCCCAAAAGGCATTTACCCGTTCTGGTGTCTTGTGGCGAAAATTTCGGTATAAGAAGATAGAGGTGAAACAGTGAGACGACGCAAACGTAGGGCGCAAACGTTTGGCTTTGTTTTTCCGGACACTAAAAGCATGACCAAATCGTCTTCGTCACACCTCAGCTTCCTCCGGACGTAGCTGCGTTTCTCGTTCCGTGTGCCATTGTTTTATCTCTGTCCTGTTTTTGAAACCATTTGAACAAGCGTTATTCGTTTGATGTTCCCGGGGATGGAAAAGAACAACACAGATAAGCAGGTGCCGGTCCGTTGCCAGTCGGTCTGCGGGTGGAAGCCCTACCCCACCAATGCAGCGAAAGGATGGAAAAGGATCAAGTTTCGCCTCTTTTCGTGACAATGTTTGATAGAATTGGTTAAAAAAAAGATGCTACCTGAACCTTGGACCAATGAAGGGGAACAGATAGCGAAACCCAACAACACCGAGAGCTACACATTACATAAATTTGGTTTTATTCCCATCTTGTTTCCCATCATGTTGCTTCCGTGCCAACTCTAAACTTCCTACCTTCCTTTACGGCTACCAGCCACCGTTCCGCTTTATAGTCCGTGTAAGGCAATTCGGCGAAACAAAGCAAACGGCTGCAATGGTTTCGGATAAAATGTGCAACGTTGCTATACCGTTCACTTGACGGGCCACCAGTTTCAGTTGGATTATTTTATATTGGGAATCGAGCAAAAAAAAAACGGCTAAGTGGCGCCGTGTCGTCGTGTCGTCGTATATTTCGACATTCATTTTCCCACCTTTCTCACGGGCGAACGTTCACCAGGACAAGCACATATTTCACGTTTCGCGCCATAGCCTGCACCGACGTGCTGGCGATCGAAATCACCTTCTTTATGGTGCATTTCAATATTTCATTGGCTATATTTCACCGGTTTTTACAGCAGCTAATGCTAACGTAACAGCACATTCTGATGATGGCAGGGATGATGGCATGATGGGACGAGACGGTTACACAGACTGTCCACTAATAATATACGATATCGCGGATTTCATAGTGTTTTTAGCAGAAAGTATTTTACGACACCCGGTTGATGAGGCTGCTTGGCAATCATTACTTAAGGTGATAGAATCTTCTCAATGGAAAAGCATGTACGACAGTGATTTACGTGCAAGGATTTCAGTATAAAATGGGGTTTCTGATGGACATCAATAATTACGTATCGTTAATCCACTGGTTCAAGAGTAATTTATGTTTGTACATTCAGTATACGCATTAAACATGATGATCTTTCTTTGATGGTAACAATCTATTTTATTTATTCAATCGTAGGCAACATATATAATTTTCACAAGGTCAAAAATATCCACAAAACTATAAAATTTCTTATTTCTTAAAAAAAAATAATAGGGGCAGTCTTTTCCTATTAGGGCGACCGGGTGGTATAGTGGTAGCGGCGGCGGTAAAACGACAGGCATAACACCGATCGTTATGTCAAAGAGAGAGGTAAATAGAGAGAGAGAGAGAGAGAGAGAGAGAGAGAGAAAAAAAATATCATGAATGCTCTATTTCGCATATCCTTAACAAAGAATTGCAATAAATAGAATTGTTGGTTCTAAGATCCTGTATAAAGATTAAGCATCCTAAAGGAGGGTTCAGGCTCCGTTAATTCAAGATTGCCGAAACTAAATCCAGTTTAATAAATAAAATTGGAGAAAACACTTCTCTTTACATATTCAACAAAAGCAAACGTGTTTTCCAACAGCCGAGCTATCGAAGAGGAAATCGGACCTTACAAAAATATTCCACTTAATATAAAACAGGCTCCATTAATAGTTACAAAAGATATAATTTAATGTAGAATATTGGAACCTTGATGGCAAACCACTTTTGTTATTAAAAATTTCACGGATGAATAATTCTAACAAAAACTAAAGTCTGATGAAAACAGCAAATGATCAATCGTGTTGGTTGTTGTGTTTACTTTCCAAAATCATATTTCCAGTCTTTGCTTACTCAAAACACGAATCCTTACGTTGTAATTTATTTTTACCATCGTTAAATAGAGGCTCTGCAAACGAAAACCAGAGTAAAGCAACGGACGCCAAATATCGTTTTTGGACAGTGATGTTCGGTGAACTTTTTCGTATTCAGGTGCTGTGCCACCCATCGATCAATGGGCTTCTGGTTTGATGGCACAGTTAGTGCTTGTATCTTTGGTATGGTGGTAAAAGAAATAAATAGAACACACGTTATTCATTCCATCAATACAGGTTCGCATGTGTTTACTCTCCGTTCGCCAGATAGCGTTTGGCATGCAGAAGTAAACAAGTGGATGCCGCCCGTTCCCAGACGCGTCCAAATGTACACAGAAAATAACGAGTTGTCACCACTCGAAGCCACACTCTTGCTCACACACACACCCACACACCATTTTGTTGCACAAATTGCGGTCTTCCATATTGCCACTTCGACATATTGATCGTAATGATGCGCCATTTCGAAGCACACATACACACACATTCGGTTCTTGCCATGTTGGAGGCCGCAAGAAGTTGAAACGAATTGCCGCAAATGGACAGCTTGCAGCGGCTCCCAAACCGACTGACTTTTACCGAAGGATAATTTGATTTCTCAGCAAAACTACACAATTTTCACCTTCTGTTTGATGAGCCATGTGTGGTGAGAGGCGCTCTCGAAAGGGGCTTCAAAGAACGTCCCGACACTAACAAGACTCTTGAAGACACCCACCACTTCGCACCAAGAAGTTTCGTGAAAGTTACGCCCGGAATCCAGGGACTTGAGTCAACGTAAGTCAACAGCAGCGATGTGGATGAGCCGTGCAGAAAGCCCGAATAAAAAAATCGCAACATTACAAAATGTCAAAATAAACAATCCCAATCCTCTTATTTGCAATGTTACTGGCAATGAAAGCAAACGAACTCGTCGCTAGAACGTTCGCTGGTGGAAAGTTCATGTTCCCGTGCCCAAGCCCAAGAAGGTGCCGCCGTTGCGCGAGCAAAATAGTTGAGTCAAGAAAAACAGCCAACAAACCGGATCCGAGCCCGGAATGAGCCCGCCCGGCAAGCGTGTGCAGTGGCTGCCCCAGCATGAACCCACTTTTTCACAGTTACACAACGAACCATGAAGTTGCTGCTCCTGCAGCACCTGGAGCCTTCGAGAGTCACCTTCACCTTCAGGCCAACGGGGCAAAAAGGCACTCCCGATCCCGGCGGCCGATTGAAGTGCGACTAGCTTGTTAGTGATATTTACTTAAGGTTGTTCGGTGGGACTAGAGAGACTGCACGGAAGTACCGGCACTCACCGAACAAGTATACACCTGGCCACTAGCCTAAATTTACTAGAACACGCGAACACCATCCTTCCTCTCCACGGGAAAGCGCAACAAGAAATGCGAATGAAGGTCCTTTGGATCTAGAGCCGAGACGAGAAGGAAAAAAAAACACACACAAGAACCCATCCGTTTCCAACCCAGGACGAATGAAGCGTATCGTTCGGAAGGCCCTTTTAGGACACCTCTGCTCACGTCGGCACTGAGCTACCTGAGGCTGTGGCCGGCTAGTAGTTAGGGAAAAACGGCCTATCAGAGAAGGTGAACGAATTTAAATTCAGCGTGCTTCACCGTTCCGGTAGATTATCACCATCCCTTGCTGGGTGACCTCTTCGGGAAAGAACGAAGCAAGAATAAAAAAAACACACACACTCACACACACACAAGAAAAACAACACGAATAAGTACCACCTGATCACTTTGGAACCGGTGACGGCAAACTACGCTTGAAGGTCAATATTTATTCTTCAATAAAATTTCGTTACGCACCGTGCTCGGCCTGAAACACAATCTCGTTTAAAAGTCAGCTTCTTCCGAAAAATCTTGCAGAAGCTAACACGATGAATAAACATTGCGTACAATAATTGAGAAAACCGGCACGACCGCCATGTTCGCTTCACCAAACTGTTGTCTGTTTGCATTTAAAATGTTATCTTAAACGATGGTTTCACTCGTACAGGTTCCGGTTACCCAGCACAAACCAGCACAAACCACCATGAACAAACAGTGCATTGGTGTTGGTATAAGGATTAGGTGTTTTCACTGCTACTCACCGGGAAATTTGTAAAGCGACACCTCATTGCAATTGATCTCGAGCAGTGCGGTTTCGTTCGGTAAGCTCGCACATCGGCACATGGTGTTGATTGGACACTCGTACGAGATGTCCTGATTAGTGTACAGGATGTTTCGATTATCCAACTTCCAGCCGAACGTTCCCGCGTGTATCACAGTAAGCAGCAGGATGCCGACGATTTCTGCATACGATCGCAGAACGGCAAACGAACCCATGGTGCCGGGCGAGATATGAAGACGCCGCAACGCTACGTCCTACGTTTTGACAACTGCCTGCAAAAAAAGCAATAAAATACCATAAAGTTAGAACAGAGTGGAGTGATAGTAGATTTAAATATTCGGAAGCGGGCGAAGGGAAACTTTTCTCTCACTGTAATAAAACACGTACGCCAAAACTTTTGCAACACAAATTTACTCTTCGCCCGATAATCTTTGCTGGCAAGCGTTTTTTCTTGTTCTCTTTTCCAATGTACATGTGAAAAACGTAAAAACTCTGCTCAGCTATATCTTTACTAACAAACTCGATACCTATCTGGGAGACTACACGTGATACAGTACATGATAAATGTAACCCATTTATCATGTTTGTAAAAGGGCTGCTCGTAGAAGAACCGGGAGAATGAAAAGGAAAGGCAAGGAATGAGAGATGGAAATAAATTTCAACTTTCATTGAAGCGAAAAGGTTCGAAGGACGGAAAATCTCTACACTTGTAACCATGTTGAGTTTGGTGTCGAAAAAATGTGAAAAAGATGGAAAAAGCACAAACACACACACAGATATTTCGCTCGATTCCGATCTTGTTTGATATGAGTCAAGAATTTGTTCGATGCTGCTTTCGGAGTGATCTATGAATATCATTCTAATACAAGCTGGGTGATTCTTTTGAAATTATATTTGTATTACACAAACTGGGAAATGGGCATTTTTAAATTAACTAAATTAACTTACTTTTATTACAAATCTTTTGATGCTAGTTGAAACCAATTCTTACCACTTTTCGATGAAAACTAATATTGTCATGAACCATTCAACAACAATGGAATGGTTTTGTTAATTTTGCAACCTGAGAAAAGTTTCAAAAATGATTTTATTCAAAAGTTTTTGAAAACTATTGCTTTTTTTGTAAAATTCTTAAAAATATATATTTGTCCAACCAACAAAAATTTCAATTTTTAAAATGGCGTAATGGTATCACGACTCGAATAAATAAATATAATCAATCTATCAACGTATTTGGAGTAAAACCTAAGCATTGTAAAAAAGGTGTTATGGGTTGGGACGATTTTTAACATGTAAATAATATTTTCCAAATTTTTTAATGATGAAATAGAAAATCTTTATGTTTGTTGATGGCCTTCGCTTGTTTCTAAAAAACCCGATAGTTTGATTGCATATCAACTTTTTCCTCCCTTGCTACAAACATGTGTGGTAAAATTGCGTTGATATTGAAACGGTTTTAATTTTAATTCATGGAAAATTTAAGTATGACGCTTGTATGAAGACGCAAATTTAATTCTTATAAAATAAAAATAGCTGAAGCTCATTTAAACGGTTTCCAGAACGAGTGCTCATTTGTTTGGCATTTAGCTCCAGTTATGTTGGTCACGTTTCAAAGACTTTCCTTTAAATTGATATGACCCTACTCGCCTTAATGTACGGCGTCATAGAAATGTCTTGAGTAGGAAAATAAAATCATTACGCTTCAACGATCGTTTCCTTCCCGTCCCAGTTACGTGCTTCTTGCACCGTGCGCGCGGGCTCTCGAAGAGTAAAGAAAAATCGATGCTTTTCACCCACCCAATGCAATGCACTCTTGCAACGGACGAATCCTCGACATGCGAGGTAATTAAAAAAGAATTTCCCGGGTGAAATACATAGAAACAGCGCCGCAGACTATTCGAAATGACCGGAAACTGCTCGATTTGCGCAGTTAGCCCTCCCGTCGACACTGGTGCCTGAAGCTGTTGAAAATTGGGTAGGAAATGTTTAAATAGTTGCCACTAACTTTAGTGGTAGTAAATTGAACTGGGTTCAAGGCACGAAATGAAAAGCGAGGTCAAAAGAATAAGAATCCACAGAGATTTAGGGCGAGCATACGTTCGATTTTTGCCACTTTTTTTTTGCTGTTCTCCCCATCGCAAACCTCTTTCGCTTTTCGTTCGCCCCGTGGACGAAGCATATTGGTGTAGCAGAGTGATGCAACGCGAAGCTGCATCGAACGTGGATGGAACGAAAAGTGAATAGGTAGCAAACTACTTTCGTAGCCCGCGTTCTGTCCTCGTTGAAAGCGGTGTTGGCTGCTTTTAGGGACCACTAGCGTCCCTGTGGATACGATGCTTCGTTACCAATACACGGTCAAAAGGATCTCCACTGAAGTTGCCCCATCCCTCGTTCGTTTGTGCTGGTGAAAATGTTAAAATATTTATTATCTCCTCTGCACCGGCTCCGTTCGTGAGCTTCCGTTTCCCTTTTGAGCCACGCAGGTTATCCCAGCGAGAGAAAAAAAATAGCACGGAATGAATTTCAAATTAATGAATACTCTGGATAGGAAAATGTTTCAGTGTTTCAGAGCCTCGGCAAGGGGATATATTTGATATATTGCTAGCTAATTTCGATGGCCCAGGGAAATCACTGTCGCGGACGTTTCTTGTCGAGTGGCCTCGGTGTTCCAATGCTCGCAAACGCAAACCTCGTCCCGGGTGCGTTCATTTGAGGTTGTTTGAGGTAATCGTTATCGTTGTCTTACGAGTGCTAAAATAGAATTAATGAGTCAGCAAATTATCTTCCACGAAGCAATGTTTCTGTACTTTATTGAAAAATTAGCTACATAAAACGAGTTGCGCTAGTATGGAGCACGGGCATGCACCGTCCTGATTGTGGTCATAATTAACACACAATTATGGCAAAACAGGAACTGCTAATTGGTTTAAATTTACCTCGAAAGACGATTGCATGGATCGCAACGATAAACTGCGGATGATTTCTGCAGGTGAATGGAGTTCAAATGTTCAGCATATTCGGTTAGCAAACACTGTGGCATTGCTAACTGCAAAACTTTGGCAATATTTGAACTAACAAAAAAGTTCCACGTGAACTAAAGGGTCTTCAACTTATAATTTATACTTCAAAATGGTATTAATTTCTCGAGCATTTAAGGTTCAAGAAGAAGCTGTTTAAATTCAAGTAGCAAATATAGAATAAATATAATATTATTGTATTATTTACTTGCTGTAGTATGATTGATATGACCATATTAGACGCAATGCAAATGAAAAATAGATCCCAAAAATCGAAGACAATTAATATTGTTGTAAAATGTATTACTTACATATCGAAATCGTTATCCGAGCAATCAGATTTGCAAACTTTAAAAAAACAGGTGTTAACGAGACCAGTTATTGATTTTTTACGGGTTCTAACCGGTTTCAGGTTGTGTAACTTTAATACTATGAAATTTTTATCAGATCTTTTTTCCTTCACCCAATCGTAACACTCTTATCTTTTCATTTCTATCCCATTAATCACACATATTAAATCAATATCCTTTCTTATTGCCAAATAATTCCTCTTTCGATTGATTTCCTGATCCTAGCGATGAAATGAAAATAAAAGCTTCCATCATGGAACCTTCGCAACCATTACCGATGTTCCGAGCTCTCAAACATACACACACGTTATAAATCACAGCCCGAAATGGTCTTCGGAATCTCCTTTAAGCCAACATACAACAAATTGAACATAACTTTGTGCCGATTTTTGAACGCACCCGTCTTTAAGCGTGCGACGAAAGTTACTCACTGTGAACGTGCACCCTTAGCAAACTGCTCTAGCCGGGCTACGTCTTAATTCTGACGTACGTCGCGTTTAATATCACCGTGCTAGCTGAAACGCGTCGTCTGCGTTGTTCATGGACGCTTGGTTCTGAAGAAAGCGACCGATTCAAGACTCACGGCGGGGTGGAAACGTCCCCGCGAAGGGCTCACTCCATCGCAACCATTCGAAAAGCAATAAATCACGTCCGACAATACTTCAAGCACGTAACACCCAATCAGACTACCTCAATGACGCCGTTGTGCGTCCGGAAAGGCAGGCGGGTGTGTGACTTTTCGGTGACTTCGTCTCACCTATCTCTGGCAGCATACCGTGCAAGCGCGAATTCTGTTTGCGCTCATGCACAGGATGATTACGAAAACGGTGAACCAACGAGATAAGTCCTCGTCAGCGTTATCCCCAACCAGACAGGGCTGGATTTTCATACCGACTTCAACGTCCCGTAGCGACGGCTGACGGACGAGGAAATGCAGACGACCAGCTAGCGACCGAGCCCGAGCTGATACATCATCATTGGATCAAATCTCTCATCATGGTTATTACTCGCGTCTATTTTCGCCTAAGTCGTTTCACCTACCGGATCTGTAAGGGTGCTTTCGGTTGAATAACTTCCTCATTCCGGGAAGAAGAAGCGGACAGCGCTTACAAGCGAGGAGTCGCACATTCAATGCAAAACGTTCCTCTAGACCCTTTTTGATGGAATTTTTCGACGAAGCTTCCGACAGTGACGCTCACACGACGGAAGAATGAGCTCTATCGTGTTTATCTTATCATGACTGGATCGTAAAACTTACCTCACGTGAAAAGCTCCAGTGGTAGGCACATCTATGATAATAATCAATCATACCGTACTATCCGGTAGAGCATCCCCCTATCGGATTGCTTTACATGCGAACAATCTAACAATAGGATAGACATTTTTACCTCGAGTTGCCGGAATAAAACTGAAATTCCACGAAAACTTTCGCGCCACACAAAGAGCGCCTGTTCCGTAGCCATTAAAAGGGATGTTTACCGTTCAAATTTCCAACGAAAACACATCCAACACGAACAAATTACCCGGTGAACTCGCAGTACAATCGGCAGGGTCTAAACACGCTCGTCCGTGGCCAACCGTACTGAAATCGAATAGACAATAATTGATCACAGCACAACGACCAACGAACGCTGCGATCAAACGAGCACCACCTTCTCCATTCGTTCCGACTGCTCGGGCAAACGAAAGGAATTGAGCCATTTCACCATCACGTTCCGCGGAAAATATCAAGTCAATTTCCCAGCGCTCCGGTCGAAACGCTTGAGAAGCAAGCATCTTTTTTTCCTCCGATAATGGGCCTCCCCTTTTCTCCTAGCGACTTGAACGTTGTTCGTCTTCCACCGGGTCCTTTGTACGGTAAGGGCTGCCCGTAACACTCGCAACAATCACTCGACTGCGACGGTTTGAAGAGCATCTTACCGTGGTAGCGTAAAATCGTTACGGTGCTGTAAGCAATCGAGTCGATCGGAATGAAATTTGTCATGATTTTCGTCAGCCAAGCGACAAAGGTTCGAGTGTGGCGGCATGTGGGCGCTCCGGTTTTGATATCAAGCGCGAGAAGTAATAATTTGCTGCTGAAGTAGCCATTTTTAGAGCCAATTCATGTAGTACACAAGTAGCATGAACGTACCGATTTCTGCTTTGGCTAGTGTGGCACTGTCGAAGGGCCGTACGCGATAGCAACAGTTTGCGTTTGTTTGCTTCGTAAATATCATCGTATTAAATTATGAACGCACTCATAGTATCCCTTTAGCACGCGCCTCAACAGCTCTCGTACCACTCTAATCTGACTAGTGCAATCCGATAATGCTATCCGTAGAGGAACGCTTATCCGAATGAAACCAAGCGGTGCGGAGTGGCTGGAAACCGGAAACCGGACATTATTAATGAGACAGAAAAATCGATTCGCGCCGACCATAGCCGTGCCATCGAGCGACGAGCGACGATGATTTTACGCTGAAACAGGGACTCGCTCAACACGGGACAAGGGGTACGGTCAGGGGCGGGGACGTTTACTTTCGTGCTGATCCAATCACAGGTGGTTTTTCGCCGCCACACCTTCACCAGTCATGCCGCGGCAACCGTTTGGCAGCCCTCCAGGCGGAGTTTGTGGAAAGGCTTCCGTTTACAGCCATGCACGCGGTGGTTGACGTTGGAAATGATTTTTTAATTGAATTCAATCGATTACCCTCACGCCACGCATGTTTCGACGGGCGGTAATAGCACTTTTTTGTGTCAAATCAAATAAGAATAGTAAATTGTATGCTTGCTTTTTTCCAATAATTTGCTGAAAAATTGTTCACTCGAAAAAAACTAGGCATTATCCGGCAATTCCTCGAAGTCATAAACCGATAATTGGAGGTGACAAAGAGATTTTAATGGTGTCAATTATTTGCGGAAAGTAAAAGGGTTATTATGAGCTTTTGTTTTACAGATGTTAAGACAATGTAAACACTATGTGTGACAAGTATGATAGTTGATTATAACAATAGTCATAAAGATAACGAGAAAAATAATAATTGTTGAAATAAGGCTTGAAATATAGCGTCAATCTACATAACGATTTGGAAATATATTTGTTTTATTTGTATTATAAACTATAAAAGTTGTTCGCTATAGTTTTATTACGGTTTCATCAAATCGCTTGCTGAAAATCATTTTAAAAGCCTTTTCCGAAATGACCCATCAAGAAACATCCACTTAGGGCTGATTTTTTTTTTTTTTTTGTTTTGCTCGTACCATTAACACAAGGGCGTGAAATTAATTTCTCGAAGCACCAATTAAGCTGTGGTCCATAAAAAATCAAATATTTATATCTTCCAGAAATTGTTCGCTTTCGTCAAAAACGGAACAAAAACGCTACAACACCAGAAAAAAAACACACCATCAAAGCATCAAAAAGCAGCAATGGCCCTTTCGCACATAATGTCGGAAAGTTTTTGGCACCGGACTTTTTTTTTACCGTTTTATTTGTGTTTTTGCTCTTGCAAAAAGCTACACAAGGTGAGGCCTTCTTGCAAAATAAAAATCCCTTCGTCAAATACCACCAAGGCTGTGTTGCTTCTGGCTACCCATTTTCACACTACCTCCGTTGCCGAAAGCGTCCTTGTTCTTGTGCTGAAAATAGACAAACCGAAATTGCATTGAAAATGGGTTCCACCATGGTGTTTCTGGGGTTCCGCACCCGTACCAAGCAGCCCGTGCAAAGTAACAGTGGCTGTGTGAATAGACACCGTTTGTTTAGGGCGTTTTTTTTCCATGGAGGCGTTTATGAACAACACCCCGTGTCCTTATCGTTGCGAAAGATTCTGCGAAAGATCGTTGCACGAGGACACGCGTATCACGAGCGATTCTGTCGTGTTCATCAGCCCCGAAAAGAGTATTACGGGTCGCGGCTACGCAGCAACACTGTTCGGTTTTGTTGCGCCGTATCAAAAATTTAACGAGAATATAAAACGCGAAGATTCGTAAGAACGGCAAATCCCTTTTCTCCCCGGGCCAGCCCGGTAGGAAACGGAACGGAAAATAATTTTGCATTTTAATGAGCGGTCTTTTCTTTTCGCGCCCGGTATTGCTTAGGGTAGCACCACGTGAGGGTTTACAGAGAAGAGTTGTTCAGAAAGCCGTTAAAAGTCGTAGCTAGTTGAAAAATCGATGCTGCAAACGATACCGAAACAAGCGCAAAGCCGAAGGTAGAATGTAGCTATGAACCTGTTGATATTTTCGATACAAATTTCGCGTTGTATATTAATATAAAGTAAAAAAAGCTATAACTGGAATAATTGGTGTCCATAGTACATAAACACGTTACGTACTCACTGATAGACATTCAGATTGACAGATGAGTCGTTAAAGGCTTCTATCAACATGATTATTAAGCAAAACAAATGTGTAAATCCTATTCTTGATTTGAGATCCATGAAATGTAAATTGAGTTTAGCAATTAGGTTGTTGAAGATTCTTAATAACAGAAATAAAAGCTTCAAACTATTTTTCTAAAGTAAATCAGCATAGTCGCAAAGGTTATAGTTTCTTTATTGGTGTACTGCGTAGAGTAGTCTATTTTGATGCATTAAAATTGACCGTATACAAAACGAATTCTTCAAATTTACTCGTTGTCTTCGAAAAACCGTTAAATTGAAACGATAAATAATACGCGTACCTTTGAAATCATCCAGAAATTTGTTATGTTTGAATTGTCTCTCAAACTGCATCAACATTATCGGTTATGTTGCTGACCACTGTCGTGCAATTATATTCCCGTAGACGGTCCTCTATTAACAATGGCCCGCTTGACCCGTCCTTCCAGCATATTTGTGGAAAATTCTCAGCAACGTCTTAGAAACTGCATCTGCTTTGTTCGCTTAATTTTCCTACCGCCTTTAAAGCGGCAAAGATGCTGGAGCCCATTTTCTCGCGCTAGATAATGATGTTGTACGCAGACAAACTCTTCGCCTTTCTCTCTGTGGCTCTCGGCAACGCATCTCAAATGCGGGCCATTGCCAGCAAAACTACACGGGATAATGAGAGTAAACAAACGTATAATAGCCCTGTAATGGTCCGTTATCTCGCTCATATCTAATTTTCCACTACATTGCATACACAATCTTTGCCGGCAATCGGTCGTGCTGAGTGCTCTAATTAGAGCCGATACGAGTGTCTCGCAGCTAGGTCAGGGTGTTGCGACGTGCTTCGTGCAAACGATAGTACCGATGTCTCCGGGAGCGTTAGCGTCATCGTAAAACTCATTAGTTGTGTGTGTGGAGTAGCATCCCGCATGGTACGAGCGGCCGTAGGCTAAAGGGTCCTTCACCATAAACAGGATTCTATCGCAGTGCTTTCTTGAAGGTCGAACAATCGACGTTATGTTGAACTGGTGAGGTGAAGCTGCTCCATTCGGAAGAACGACCCACCGGGGAGCTGCACACAATGCGCACTGCTGAATCGCTTACGCCTGAAAGTGTATCTCATGCTTGGCTCGCCCGATAGTCGCCGTCGCCCTAAGCTTGCATAATGGTTACGTTAATGTCCAAACGATCTATGCCATACACACACACACATAATATACACGTACATACACACACACACGCACACATAAAGGCACTCTGATGCACGAGATCCTGGTGAATAATTGCATCATCGTTCCTCCCATCCGGTTACCTTCACCGGGCGTCGCCTCACTTAGACCAACCTCCAAAACTAAAGCGCCGGCAGGCACTGAGCGCTCTACTCAGAAAACCGTTGATTTGAGGGCATGTTTTAATCAAATATTAACCACGCATCGTCGTTATTGTGCTTCACCTGTTATCGGTCCAGTGACATCGAGCTTAGTACGATAGCGCGTCCGTGCACCGACCGAACCGTGGCCGAACATGGCGGATTTAATTGATAATGTTTTCTGTGGTGACATTATGTCAATTTGTGGGTGCCGCTGGAGCGAAATATGCTCGGTTCAGATATAGCTCAGCGGTCGTTCGCACCACGGACAGGAATTTACCGCGGTATGTCCATCACGCATTACCTTAATGACTGTAAGCAATGTTGGGAAAGATGGCTGACGTGCATGTCATTTTTTTATATGCGCATACAAAACATGCCGCGGTGGTTGTATGATGAATGATAATTGGAGTTCATTGTGCGCATATAAACTCGCCGTTGTATCGTTATAGCTTTTCGTAACTCTTAAAATTAAGATTAGGAAGGTATTTTTGTTTAGAAATGCAAAAAACTGTTGTTTGTTGTGCGTTTGCTGATAGGCAAAATATTACCAATATTTTAATGGTTTGTTTATAGTTAAGCTTGTCGTAAATAAATATAGTGTAGTACATAAAAACGAAAACAATATAAATTATACTTTCACACAAATGTTAGCTAAAATATCATAAAGATAGCACCACACAAAACCAACCCAAATTAAAAGTCAAAAATCGGCTGAATAATAGATTATATCTTAGGTGCAGTGAAATCCACAGATGATTCTCGACGCTCATTTTTCAGCATGCAAACTGACTGCAAGGTGCATTTTCGGTGAAAAATGAAAATGCATTATTTGCATACAAATTTGCGCTACTCCTCAGACATTGCTAGCCACACTTCTTCGGCGGATGCAGGGCAACTCGTTTGCAAGGAGAAAGTTTGCTCTATACTGCCACTGCTCGTGTGCCGTTCGTTTGTGCCGCCCGGCTACCGGGTGTCCCTACAGAGTGCTAAGAAACCAAAACTTTAGAGCTGGTTGAAAAATGGCTCCAGCACTGTCCAATAGTTGCCCTCGGGAGTGTTTTATACAACGGCCCAACGTTTGAGCCGCGCGTCCATTGCCAAATATCCCGAACGTATGGCTGTGTAGCAGCTGGTTTTCATCGTTTAAAATAAATGCATGCTATTTTCGGTACTCCCGGCATCCGCTGAGGCGTTACTAGCCATAGACACCGTACCCAAAGTTCGAGCCACGAAGAGGTTTTCTTGGGAAAGTATTTTTTCTTTCTTTTGTATTCATGGTTGAACACATTTCATGCAGTGCTGTACTATGTTCTATGTCCTTTTTGTTCGACTTATGGTCTTGTTGAATCAAAGCATACGCTCAGTCAGACGGCTATTCGTTCAATAGACGATCGGTACGATCGGATATCGAGTTTTGAATAATGGAGCTATTTATTTCCATTTATTTGAAACAATTTTTAAGCCAACGTGCTACCCTCTTCGACTGGTTGCTACTTTATTATCGTTGGATTATGATGAAATTTCATAAACTGTTGCCAATCTGCTCAACTGTTGCTATCCGGGTATCGATTCAACTAAAAACAATCACTTCACCAGTAGAATCACCAGTAGAATATGGTAGTGGGAGAAACTTCTTGCCATTCAAGTTGTCAGCTGTTGTTCGATGTTTTTTACTCAATGAACTTATCCGACTGTTTTTTTTTTTTACTTCTGAGGTTGTAGATATCTATATCTATTGAAATGTACAAGCTTACCCAAACACGTACGTGTCGTTCTTATTTTCATAGATCAGATTTGTACGTTTCTTGTCTAACTACCGTTTCTGCTCCGAACGGAAATGGGATATTTATGAAGCACATAGTAGATATTATCGTACAAACTGGCATCCACCGGACCAGCCACATTCTTGGACCTAGGAGTTCAGTTGTGAGCATGTATGGCGAGAGTTTATGAAAATTGCTCCGAAAGGTAGATCTCTAGAATGCGCTAAACCGATTATAATGCCCACTTTTATTGTGTTGCGGAAATGTGCCTCGGAAAGTTTGCCTTTCACACATAGGAGGCATTGAGCAAATAGGGTCCACTCGGGTCCAGACATTCTTACTCTGCTAACTATTTTGCCGGTTATTCAAACGATACTTCCTGCTGGTTGCTACCTTCACAGTCGTTAGACTGTGTTAGTATAATGTCTGCAAGGCATTCTGCACCGACCGTGTGCTGCACAACCCGTGCGTCAGTTGGTTGTATTGACCGGGTCGCCGTAAGGGTTGGTTAAAAGCTTGGACAACGCTTAACGAGCCGGCCACGTTTTTGTAAAATAAAACATTTATTTACATTATGACACGTACTTTTGCTGGTAATGATGTGCATAAATTTATTATCCTAGGAAGATATATGAGCTGTACCGACGGCGTATTATGCTAATTTTTCAAGCCAGCTAGTTGCGGCTCGAAAGACAACTTATTCGTACAAGAATGGTACTGGACATTTTGAGAGATACTATACATGATAACTGCAACAACTAATTGTCCTTTTAATCATTTGAAGGGAAAATAGTTTCACTTACAACTAACAATATATACAAAAAAAGGTTAGTGAATTTTCTTAATCTACTTGACCCATGTAGATTTTGACCCTATTTTTTGGGTATAAAATAACTTTCCTTATTCTTAATGTACTTTTATTCTACTGTAAATCGGGACGACGGGTTTCAGAAGATCATCATCTTCGGAAACGAAACATCAGGACATACTGTGTTCAATGCAATTGATTAAGCAAAGAGGTTCACGTACCGCCTAACCTTCACTCTAGCTAAAGTCGACTAACCTCCCACGTTGACTGCTGCAACTTTACAAATGGAGCGCGCGGCACATAAACGAGCTTAGGTACAATTCAACAACAAACAAATAAACATGAGGTTCGTTGCGGACCCTTTCTTGTTTTTCAAATGTTATTTTCAGTACAAATGCTTACTCTCCCAGAAGTTCCACTTCCCGAAGAGATTTATCTAGCCGTTCCTGAGTCAGACGGGCAACGATAATTTATTGGTTTTATTCGAAGATTTGCTGCTGTTTTTTTTTTGTTGCCTAGCTGCGATATCCAATCAGCTAACTACCAAAGAAAACGCGCTCAAATTCAAAGCAAAAGATTCGCGTGTTAATTTCACTTAATGCTCTCACCGCTATTTGGCAACCTTCCGGCGGGAAAACGTTCCTTCGGGACATCCGTTCGAGGCGTTTTTTAAGCTCATTTTCGCAATGACGCTGCAACAAATTAGTGCAAAAGCCTCGGGGGGAAATAGAACGCTTTTCACTTACTCACAGCTAGAGTAATTTAAAATATTGAACATCACGTGCCGTGTTCCATTTACATAATTACATTTGCGATGGACGTTCCATTCCCACCGAAACCATTTGCGTCCGATGGCCCTTCCTGCTGCACAAGATGCGTTACGGATATCACTCGTACCTTCCACAATTCTCGATCCTTTTCGATCCCATTCCTCGTCCCACCTCGGATGGGATCCGAAAGGTGACACAGGAGTTCTTGCTGCTATTGCTGCCACTGATGCTCAGTTCCATTAGTAGTTTACCCTTCGCGTCCACCTCTCGGATGTGGGAAGTGCTTTTTTCGCTTTACGCTATATTTTTTTTTTATCTTCTCGTTTCCGTCTAGCAGCCGTCAAGGAAGGACTATCATCATTCGATTTCCAAAATGCTTCCAGCACTTATGTGTGTCATTTTTTGTTGTTGTTGCTCTCGTCACATGTTCCCGCAACCGTTTTCCAGGTGAAGTTTGCTTTTTCAAAACATCAGAGTGATCCAGGGCTAAACCGATGCCGATGGCCGAATATGGAAAAGTTATATCAATTTATTTGATTAAATTTTATTATTTTATTTTATACCTACACATGACCCCACGACCCAGACTCGGACCAGATAGAACCGTGCCACAGCGTAAACCTTAATAGAAGGTTTACATTGCTGGATAAAACAAATGCAAGAAAAAGGTACGACGCATTACAAATGAAAATTCGGTACCTGGAATGTGACAATTTTGATTGTAGGTAAATCGGTGCTCGGTGAGCCAGAAAATTAGAGCAGCACTTATGTTATATTTTCTGTAAAAAAATGTAATCAAAATGATACAATAACCGTTTGATTTGATGCAGCAGTATTGTTTATCTTTATAACAATCTTTATAACAAAAAAAACTCAAACAAAACAAACTTTGTTGTGTCTAGAAAATTTTTTTATATATTAACATTGATTTGTTCAAAACTTATTTTATTAAATTAACGAAACACAAAAATTGTTCGATGTATTGTAAAATAACAAACAAACAAAATACATTTGAACATTTTGCATTATGATGATTATTCGTTTTGTTTATTAATAGCACAGTTTTTTATTAAAAATATAGTTTATTGTATGTAAATAGGGTTACAAAGTTGTTCATTAAACAAAGAAGATAATAACAAATCTAATAAAACAAAGAAACAAAAACAGGACTTTGGACGTTACGTGGACGTTGCAAGACAATAATGAAGAATATTTAAATCAATCACAGCAATTGATTGTTGCCAATGATGTGAATGATATAGTTTGTTAAAAGACCAGTGTCTCGTTTATCAGCATCTCTGGTGCTTATGTTGCAGAAGCGTATATTGCTGAAATACGGCTAACACACTGGATCGTTGAGGATGATGGTGTTCAACAGCATGTTCCAGGCCATTATGACTATTTTGCTATTGAGCGAACTTATGCTCTAGAGTGTCAAAGCTTATGCAAAATAAGCAGTTTGATGTGGTGGTTCGATTCATAGCACAGTAAAAAAATATTACATTAAATTATAGTTTTTTAGATCCATTGTGCTTTATGTGCACGATTTTCGATCAGGAGTTAATAAAAATCCAAAATTCATTTAAAAATAAATTTTGTTGTTGAGTAAGAATCAAAAATTAATAACAATACCAAACAATTTTAAACGTACAGTTGCGATAAACAAAATAACATTCATTTCCTTGTCTTAATTTTCTTATAACATACAACAACATTTAAGTAATATGGTTAGTTCATTGTCATGACACCAGTATCGGGACGGATCTAGTAATAAAACGTATAGGTTATAAAAAGGATGGTGGCGTTGATTTGTTGCACATTCAATATCTGCAAAATGCATTATTTTATTCCTCTATTTTAAGTAGCATTTCAATAAACGTGAGTAAAATTGTTTATTACTTCAATGTAAAATAACGTTTTTACTACAACCCTGCACAATGCCCATAAAAGTATCTTTAAATCTGAGTAACTGTATACGATCAAAATTAGTGTAAATGATAAAATGTTTGTTCACATACAAATTGAAAAAAAAATTATAACTAAGTTATTATAATATTGTTATCAGAACGATGTTGTAAGTAGCTCATGAGAATTTAAAATAACAATAACAACAATTAGCACCATCTCGCAGAAAAAACCATCATACAAATCAACCGGTTTTTGACACGTCTTAATAATATCGTAAACCCGATAGCTTATCTATTGTGTGACGCGTCAAAGAGCATAAAATCAACCAACCAAATGTGTGAGTTTCACGACACTGGGAGCGATCGACGGACCACAGCGATACAGCGAATTTTGCAGGGCAGTTGGCGGCGGTGTGTTGATAAGCGACGGAGGCTTAATTCTTCTGCTTTCGTACCATCCACTGCGGCGGTCTCAGAGCGGCGTAATATCAATATTGACACAGCCATTTTTGTTTGTGCTAATGGATTCATTTTTTGTCACTCGCTCTTTTTACGCATGTGAGCTGTTTCGTGTTTTCTGTCGTTCCCGGGAATCGAAATCGTCAAGTATGTTGTTTGTGTGTCTAAGCTGTTTTCAGTCCGTACAAAATGCCCGCAAGCTAGGTGGCACCTGGAGCGGGGATTTCCATGATTTTTTATCGCACCGGATAGCCGTTTCAGATTGGTCCGGCCGGACCACCGAACCGAAAGCCTATCGCAAAACACACGCCTGGGTATGGCAATCTGTGGTCCGTTCGGGACGACACGTAGAAATGGTTTCCGGTAACTTTTTTTTTTCGTCTTGTTATGCTTTTCAAAAAAAAGATAATAAAGTAAAGCACCGAGCGAACGGAATTTTCGTTTGCCAAGCTGTATACAAACAGAAATTTTACAACGGACAACCTTCCCTCTCCCCTCCCCCCGGGCCAACCGCTGTACCGGACCCATTCAATTAACGCCCGGGGAATATTTTTTAAGAGATATTTGCTGGGCAAAGCTAGAAGCTAGAACCGTGCTGTAAACCGGTCTGTTTATAGTAGCCATTGTTTCGCGAAGGGTGTGGGGCGCATTTTTTAATTTAGTTTGGAATTTATCATCCACGTACGCAAACAGAGTGCGCGCGGCCAAAATAAAACTCTCTGTCGTATGCGATGCCGCAGGAAAGGCATTCGCTTTGTGAGTAGTAAGCCATTACAAACAGGAGCAATAAGAGAAGGGCCCCGCGGCCCCCTTGACTGCTTGCCTAACAAACCGGGAGGATAAATTTAATTTACAAATGAAAATGACATTGCGGAAGAACCCGACGGTACGATGTCCGTGCGCGAGCGCGCGCGCGGATTCGTTTGTTATAACACAGATTTGTTAAGCTAACAGCATATTCAATTTTCTTTTCATTCTTTGAATGTTGCACGCTTGTGGGTTTTGTGCAAGCGCAATTTTTTGTTCCAATGCGAACAGCAACAATAATGTTTATATCCATTTATTTCTCACGTATGTTTTTATTTTTATGTTCATTTTACAGCATTTCAATAAACATGTTTCACTAGCGTGTAGCGCTAAATTCAAGGGAAAAAATACCCAACGCCTGCACATCGCCCTACACAGCAACAAGCACGTAGTTTCTCACGTTCGCGCAACCGCATGATGATTAGCCACCACCGTAGTTAAGATCGAAACGTGAAGAAATGTGAATGACCCAGAAGGCGCCAGTAAAACGTGTCAGTAAAACCTCCATCCGGTTTGACGATCATAAAGCGCCATCCCGTAGTCCACTTTCGACTTTAGCCATTCTTCAAGGTGAAGAAGAACCATCAAGGCAGGCATAAGCACGGTTCGTACAAGCGCGATCCCATAAATAACACCCCCGAAACGCCGCGATGACATACGAACTGTGCCATACCGCTGACATTCAAATAAACCTTCGGATTTCAGTCGTGGTTCAAACAAACACAACGCCATCCGGGCGTTTTTCCACGAACGGGACTGCAGCGGTGGGTAAAATACGATCCTAACTCCACGCTGCCGCGAGTTCAACGGTTAACAATCATTTCTATCGACCAAATCGTACCGCGGGAGCTTTTAAGAGCCGCGAGCGTTGAACGTTGTGCGAGCGGAGCTAAATCCTCAAATTTAAAGCTGATTTGGACGCAAGGTTTGTCCCGTAATGTACGATACATATTTTAGTGCAGCAGCTAAGTAATGGGCCCTGGAAGTATGACGGGGAGAAACATTCCCACAAACGATCCGCTAGCCCACCAATGGTGGCGGTTAGCATTCTGCCATAAAGTTACGTGTGGCAAAAAAGGCAGAGCGAGAAAAATTTGCGAAAAATACGAACATAGTCTCCACAGCGGGTCAGATCGGGAACGAAAACATCGCACATAAAACATAATGGTAATATTTCCCTGAAATACACCAACAAAAAAAACCCTGTTTCATGTACACACACACACGCACACAAAACAGCGCAAATATTTAAGCACTCAGCACCGGGAGGAAGTCAACCGTACTGCCGTTAAGTAATGTGCACATATACATATTCTAAACAGCAAACTTAACCGCTCCTTTTTCGAAGTGGGGAGGACCAGTAGCTTCAAGTTCGTTTTGCGTTTTTTTTACAACCTTCCAAATTATTCACCATATCCGGCGGCACGATGGAGGCGCCTGGTCGGTTTTCCTGTTTTGTTTTCAGCATGTTTTATACTTGTGGGTACATCGGCCGGTCTGGGTTTGTATCGCGTAAGTATGTGCTGAATCTGGTGAAAAGTTGTGAACTACCAGTCCCGTTCAAAAGCCAACTCGAACAGGCTAGCGCAAAACCGATGGTTGTTGTTCGAGGCGTAATTACGTGCGCATAGCATTCGATTCGTTTAATAACACCACCGGCGCACCGAAAATTGTGATTAATATTCGTACAAAATGAAACTCTACTGATTAGAGATCAGCATCGGTTGATTTTTCCGTCATTTAATTTCATTTCAAACAAGTAAAACACACAGGAAGGTAAACTTAAATAGCTAATCCATCATTCACGGGGCAGGCACACCATACCAGTCCGCTGGCACAGGTTCATTCGCTTTCAGGTTAGCTTTCCGCTTCGGTTTAAGAACGCTAAACCGACCTCCACCACAGCCAGACCGCAACGATGCGAGCCCACCGTTGGACTAAATTTGATGGGCACTGGGGCACGGGGGCACGGGGGTGGGTACCCGTAAACAAAATAAAACCGGCAGTCACTCTCATATCCGCCGAAAGGAAGTAAGTGTACGGGCAAGGCCGAGGTCGAGCAGAAGGAAAATAAATAAAATTCGAGCCAAATATTTTATGTAATGGCATTATGTGCGAGTTTCGTTATTTATGCATCCCGACCGTCGGTTTCGATTCCGTTCACGTTAACAACCGTCCGCATGGTATTGCAAGTGGTACCTGTGTGCGTAGCGAATAGAACTGCTTCTGAGCTCACAGTCTTGTGAAAAGCATAGTTGAAGGATGTGTTAACGTAATGATGTGTGCGCGGGTGTGTGCGTATGTGTGTTTGTGTGTAAGGTACTGTTGTTTTGCATTTAGAGATTTCTCACAACGGATGTAAGCGGTAGGAGGGTGTTGAAGACGCGAATCGTTTTGATTTACATAATGCGTAGGTATACTCGGCTGTTATCACGGGGAGCGGATTAAAGAGGATGGATTGTTATTATTTCTTAATCAGATAGGAAGCCTTGACTTTATATTGAAATCTGCTGTGAAATTATTTTTTGATATCTCACTATAAATCTATAGTAATAACGAACAAGCACCATTTTCTTCAGATGTTAGCAAACTTATTAAGCGTTGAGCTCTCCCATGTAGAACTTGCAAGACATAAATGCGTTTAAATGTATAAGGAAAAAAGATTAAAATATTATCTGAAATTTTGGCGAGGAGCTAAACGGAACCTAAAGTTGTTTGAAAAAGACTTAGGATAAAGTTCAATGACACATAATTACTTCATCAAAATTTTCAATCAGCTGAGACACGTTTTTGAAACTGCTTAAAACTAGTTAAAATTATTTTCAGCATAATGTACGCAATGATTGTATGAATCAATGATTCAGTATGAATAAGAAACATACATGATTTTTCTATGCACAAAATAAGTGCTTCATGTCATGATTTAAAAACCTGGTTTAAAACAGAGCACTTGAAACAGATTTCTTCACTTTTGAGCCTAACGTATTTCACATTCAACTATTAATTTCAAATTGTCGTATCCAACAATCCTTCTTCAAAAAAACCTTCAAAAACTTTTTCAACAATCGTGTATATACTGTCAGCTTGCACAACAGAGCATCAGCAGCACATGATAGAGCCGCTCGGAACACCAAGAAGATGTTCGAAATGAGTCCAGAAAAGAATGTAAAATCGGGTTCAACTCCACCTGACAGCTTTTACGACATTACTTTATTGCTCGTACGTCGAAAAAACGTTCTCCCGAAATCGTAGAACTGATGTTTCGACACGCGGCGATACACGTGCCCTCCCGTAGTGAGATTTATAGAATTTCTTACGGGTTTTGGGGTTCATAAATTTTATGCATGCACTCAAATTTATGGCCAATGGTAAACTGTCTCGTGGTGGAGGCAGCTGAGATCGAGCCATCGTTTGGTCTGTGCGTAAAGTGTCCTTACGTCAGCGTATATGTTAAAGAAAGTGTAGTTTCTCCCCGAAGATCCGGTTGCCGGTTTTCTTTTGCAGAACGTATCTTTTATGGTTTAGGACGAAAACTCACCGAGACGTTAGTATTACATTTATATGACCTCTAATGAGAACTCAAACATTCGTTGCGTGAGTGCAGCTTTGAAGAACTCAGAGCACAATTTTGTATTCAAGTGATTTTCACTTACGACAAGAGTCGACAATTATGAATAACAATAAATTTATAGAAGTGAGTTTTTTATGTACATATCAACTAAAACCACTCGTTTGACTCGTCATTTCATCGTCATCATCGTCTTATTTAAATTTATAATAATGTTTGTCTTTGTGATTTTAGTTGAACTTTATGGTTTTATGTTTTTTGCAGTGAATGTGTTTACACTAATAACCACAACCCACCAAACTCGTTGCATTGCAGTGGTTGAGCGTTGGGTTATGCATCAACCGCGAGACACCCCACCTCACGATCATATGCACAAACACACACTTTCATACGACCAAGATGTACCAGTGCCGGCATCGCGGTTTCCTGTTCATGCCAGCACACGGTGGGGGATATTCCGTTTTTATTACTCGCCTGCCGCAATTGTTTTGCCTTACCGCACCGGCCACCTCCCACGGAGGGTAAAAATAAAAATAAAACAATAATGAATGAGTAAAAGCGCATTTTCGCACTGTCCGTTCCAGTGGCAGCCCGTGTGCCGTGCAGGGATTGCTGTTGGTGAAAAATAAATTACACACCTGCAGATTCGCTGCCTTTGCTCGAGTTCAAATGAGCGTGCGATCCTTCACAGTGGGGCTAGGCCAGCTGGCAGGAACCGAAAGTCGTTGGGCAAACATATCTACTCCGGTTGGAAAAGACTCTTCCAACCGCTGCAGTTGCTTTTTGCCCGTGCTGTGTTTTTTTTTTTTGGTTTGCAATTCGCAAAGCTTGCTCGCTTCAATCCGCGTGGTCAAACCTGCGGAAAGTGGAAGTTCGTTTTTCATTTATCTGAAAATTTATTGTTGACTGAATTTTCACCAGGGACCTCACGAAACGTGCGAACAAACCAGACCGAACGCGGCAACGGTCTTCCCCCGGTGGTCGGGAGAAAATGAAGGCAAAATAAAACAGTAACACCACGCGAAACAGCAACCGCGGCCACAAAGTTACCTTTGTGCAGCGTTTTTACGCTTGACGAAGTCGTCGTTGTCCTTAGCGTCAAGGTGCATGGTGTTTTTTCCCCATTCTTTTTCTATTTGCACCAAGTTTCTGCCAGCAATGGTGACCGCCGGTACCGAACTGTCGGTAAGCAGTTTTGTTTTATTGGAGCCACTCGTTTACATTTAGCCAATGACAAATGTCATACCGCTTTCCACCACTGGAAATCGTTAGAGTTTCTTTTATTATAATTTAACACTTCAACGCGGCTTCGGTCGTAAAGAGCGATAAGTTACACTGCTCTGATTTGTTACCTTTTTCACCGGTACAGACCTCATGGTGATTCTAGGATGTTTGAAGGTTCTATATTGCATTCTAATGAAAACTCGTTATTTTAAAGAAACCATTCCTTTAATTAAATAACTCATTTCTGAATACAAGTAATTTTCTAGTAAATATTGTTTGCTGAAGTAAGCAAATCAAAACAGGTGGCTTCACTAATGCATCAGCTGTTATCAAACATAATAACATAGTCTGAAAGACACCTTTACGTTCCTTTCTTTAAATCACTTGTAAGCATAGCAGCATTGTTTTTGATGACGATCTAAAGACTTCCATCCTCTAATTCTAATGACAACCATTTCCGCTCGCTGCGAAAATCTAGTAAAATCATGCAATCCCTCCGACTAGGGGAAAAGAAACATAAATCCACAAATAAGTAAAGTTATTATCAACTCCTCTCTCTAACGTCTTTTTAACAACGGACTTTTAACTAGTCCGCATGCATTCAACTTGCCGACTCGCTATAAACGATACACTTTGCTCTTTCCGTCTGCGCGGAACCTGTAGGCGATTGTTGTGAGACAGTATGGTGGAGTCGTAAAACCGGATATCACGGGAGCTTAAGCACGAGTGCTTATAGATACAATCCAACGTCCAACGGCACATCACAGACGACAGCAAACGGGGGGACTTTTTGTTCACTTTTATTTTACGACCGCGGAAATGGTGAATCTTTCTCCCTTCCGCGAGTACGCGGCCCTATTGATTTGATCTCCTCCAGTAGCGGCAGGTTTTGTATTCCTCTTATTTCCTGGCTCAACGGATACTGTTGCGAAGATTTGTCGCTAATAAAATAACCGACTGGTATGTTCGGTGTAAGGCATTCCCTTCTATTTCGTGGTCGCTCGCTAGAGGTAATTGAAAATATGTCAGGATCCTATTATCAAAAGTAATGTACCAAGCTCAATCAGGTGTTAAAATGCTGGTTCATCATGATTTTAGTGATGAGGGCAAAAAGGTTGGCTGAAAATTGTCTATAACAAAGTGGTTCCCATTATTTGTATAGCCAAAATTCAAAAACACAGCAATCTTTCATGTAAATGAACGTATCTACAAGCTTAAAAAAAACCCTCACAACTGTTGGAAATAACAGTCACATTACAAATCTATCCAAATTCGTGTAGATCAAAATAAAATACGACAGAATTAATTGCAAATTAATTGAATGATTAGGACAATTCTGCGAAATGTCCAAACACTTGATGAAGGATAATTATGCAAAGAATAAAAAGGTAGCAGTTCGGCAATTAAGCGCGCAAGACGTATTTTCAAACGATGAAAAAAAAATTGGTGAAGGAATTACAGGCACCGTTTTTTTTTTCAAAAAAAATTTCATGAGAAATCTCACAACATCAATGTACAATGTTCGTACATAAACAATAACACCTGTTTGAACATATAATTCTTTGTCATTTTTCCCGTTTCTTTTTTCATTTATTTTAAGTAATCGATTGCATTTATCTCTTTCTTCCTCTCCCATTTTTCTCCTCTCTATAAAGAAATCAAACATATTGGATGTGCATATTGAACGTACTGTATACAATATGGAAACGGAATGGATACATCCAGCAACCGAACTAACGACCACATCAAATAAGCTCAACCCATCTTCGGAGAAATCAGCATGAATCTGTATGTTTGCTAACTGACTATTTGCTTTTCTAGATCCAGATCTTCCAGATCTTCTTTAGGGACCAATTTTATCGTCCAACAAATACGGCATACTATTTCAGCCATTTGAATAACTATGCGCTTCTCCGGTCGGGCAATGATCTGCTATGCATACGGAAGTTTGATTTATTAATAAAACTTTTTCTCCACCCAAGACCTGCTTTCCAGGAACGATAAGCCACATCAACATCTTTGCAAGGTGAGTTTTATGTAAAAATAATGACCTTCTATTCGAGAAAGTTTCCGCTTTTCGCTACATGGCTTTCCTCGATATCGAATCGATTTCAAGAACTGTAACATGCTCTACTACATACGTTTCATAGAGGTTTTTCCTGTGCAGATGGTTACTATAACTAACTTGAAGTTCGATTGCATTTCGAGCGAGTGGAAGTGTGTCTAGAGCACTAGTTTTCCTACTGGAGTCGTTCGACTTTCTCGCTTACTGCCTCATTTCGTATTCATATTTTCCGCCACTCTCGTGACCTTTTGCAGATCGTACTGGCTTCCATAGAATATGAATATTTCAGAAATCAGACACACGTCTTTGCGGTGCGAAAATGAAAGAATTTTTATAAATATTAAAATGGATAAAAGACCATTTTTGATATTACCAAATTAAACATAGGAATTACCAAATTAAACATAGGAATTGTTGTTCTCTTTTTCTAAACATTCTTTAAAAAAACAACTATTCAATAAAAGTTTCTCAACTATTGGTAATTCAACCGTTTCATGGTAACATATGTTGAAAAATGATCCTGCATCCTTGACCGTAACTAAGGCGAAAGATGCATCTTCGTGAAGTGATACTTCTGTAATTTCGAATCCTAAACCATGCGAAGCCCGATAAGCAGTTCGAGCGTGTGGAGAACACAGGTGCTGAATACGATAGCTTTCAAAACACTCGTACCTCCTTTTCCAAGAGCACTTCTCACCAAATGCTCTTCCCGTAACAACTAGCTCTGCTGAAGCTCAGCTCATGAGTTCGCCTTTGCCTGGGAAGTAAAGGCAATTCGGTACGTAAAGGGAAAGTCGATCCATTGAAAAATACAGGTAAGATTATCTAGGCTAGCATCTGGAACCAAATCGATGGATGTGATCGATGAACTTCAACGATGAGTTCAACGATACCGAGTAATGTAGCATTTACAACACCTTCTGCATCCGAGGCGACCAATCACATTCAATGTTGAAAAAAAAAAACCACACGTTGCAATTGTACGTTAATCCTTGCCAAACACACATAAGTTATACCACTAGATAAGGATAACAATGTTTCAAGTGATGGGCTTTATTTCTGAGGTTTTCAGTTTTTAATTGAAATTGCTCCTGTGATTCCCTGTCTGAAAGTAATATCAATAAATATCTTGGCTGGGCATGAAATCAGCTCTATTTTAATGAGATTAGAAATCTCATCAAACATTTATGGTTGAAATATATACAAATTATGTACTAAAAATAATGCACTAGTTATAGTCTAATAGTAATCTACTAGTTTCTACTAGTTCTAAACCAATTTTAATTCAATATCTCTTGAAACTATTGTAATAAATGGCTGTAAACTCGTTACACTTTAGAATCATTCGAAGAAAATAAAACAATAGAAGACAGCGTGTATTGATCCCCTTGCAAAAGCATTTGAAAAATGGTTGTAAAGCAAAACCCAGGTCCTTCAGCCAGCTGTATCCGCCGGAAACTAGGTCTCCAGCGTAATCCTCTCTTAGTTACTCTAACACTTGAATCTTCCAAGCAACCCGTGCTACCAAAATCCATCACCGTCTAAAGTTTGCGAACGTATAATCCCTTCAAAATCTATACCATGCTCTATACTTCCATCCTGCCTGATGGCCTGGGTGAGAAAACAATCCGTGCACATAGCGACGGGACGACCTTCTAGGTGAAGTTTTCCCCTCCTTGGTATTATGGCATGCCCGCGAGGAACACTGCTCTGACACTGTTGTCCGTTTTGTGATCTTTAGCTCGGTGTCCTGCCTGTACCGTGCCCGTTGGCTACACGGAGGATGATGTTATTTGTTTGGCTTCTCAATACACTTAATTTTGTGCTCGGTTCACTCTCGTTGCCGAACAGCTGAAGAAATAGCGCATTTATAGCTTTCTCTTTTTCCGCTTCAACCCTTTTATGGAACACGAAAACCTCGGCATGAAGTGACTGTAATCAAATTTACCTAAACTCCGTTTTCAACTTATTCACACTTTTCGGCCAGCTTGTGTCGGAACGCTCCGAGGAACAGATTGTTGAGGAAATCTTTAGATAAGCTGATGAGTTTTCTATTTTCACGTCAAGCTTCGTTACCATGATTGAATTAGCTTTATATAAACAGGCGACGGCGTTGCGTGGTTAAAAAGGTATTGTTTAAAGCTGGTAGAGAGAAACTACATTTACATCCAGAAGGTGAGACTGCTTGGTCATTACGGCATCTTTAATGTGATTCAACGTTCCCATAAAGTTGGCGTCTTAAAAGAGACTTTAATGGCAGTTAATGTATTTTTCATTGTTTTCTTGGCTAAAACGTCGCCGAGCAGGAAACTGCAAAAGTTATGTTTTAGTTTATGAATATTGTTCAAAATTTAAAGAACATTTACAACCAAACTATCCCATTGAATAAGCTATGTTTAATTTAATTATAAAAAGTATAAAAAGCAAACATAATTTTGGATTTATAAAACACCAACGCGCTTAACTAACACGACCAAAAAAGGCTACATAGCTCTCAATATATTTATTTATATGATAAAGTTAAAACATTGATTGTTTTCTTGACTAAAGGGTCACAAATTCGTCATTTTTTTCCAAGTTTGTCTTAAGATAGGAATAATAAAACCTTTCACCCTCCTTAAGCGCTGCATAAAAACTGGTATGAAAACATTTTTTAATATTATCATGCAATTTAATTTTAAGTATTACAATCGAAAAAAACACAGATTAGGTTTATGTATACCTCAGAATTGTATTGATGCCTTAAATGTGTTTTAATTTATTGTAAATGATCGTTGTTTCCTATGTTATGGCTTGGGAATATATTTTAATGCACTTTTAATTTTTCACTAATACAATTGAATCAGCAAAGAACGAGGAGTTAAAAACTCAAAATTAAAAACAGTAATTTTCAATGGTTAACAAGATTTTACGATTAAAATTGTTTTCGTTTCTCTACACGAAAAATATAAGCAATGAAATAGACTTCAGTAAGATAGATGTAATATAATGATAGTAGTATTTTGATTTCACCGTGTAGTTGAATCAGCCATCCTTTAGTGAGTTGATGAGATAATCTCGTTCGATCGTGCACATCATGGGAACATCTTCCAGTGACAGCATGTTCTGCCACTCAAGGAGACTCCAACGAACAAAAGGTCATGTCTACTTCATCACTAACTATTGTTCTAATGTCCTAATTTTTGCTACGTCATTTAACTAAACGATTTCATATTTTTATTTTAATGAGTCACTAGTCAAATTGTGCCCGGTAACTAAACCTTATCCAGCCAAAACATGAAAAATGAAAAACATATTTAAATATTTGCCTCAGTTGGAATGAGCGGCGGGTGTATTTAAATTCCGGTTATCACATCTATCGATTATATAAATGTTAGAATGCTCAAGCAAACAAATAAACTAGATAAAAGATTTAAGTTAAAAAAAAGTTCTTTGAGCAGCTAATCTTATAATCATCGAATATAAATGAGAATTTTCAATCGTGGAATGTACATTGCTTAATATACAAAAATTATGAACATTTAACAGTTTCAGATAAAGTAATACAACCGATTATATTTGATTCGTGCTTTGGAGCAATGGTAGTGCACTTTTTCAATCCAAAGTCTTAAGCGATATAAAGCAGGGAAAGTAATCTAATGAGCTAAAAACATAACTTACCAATTCTACTTGCTATCCGTCTCAAGCAGCACCTGTTTTATGCAAACACATATTCCCCAGATGCGGCTCTAAACGATGGCTATAAATGTGCTTCACTGCTGATGCTTCTCTTCCATATCCGGCCGCATCGGTCCGACCCGGAAGCCGCGTTCGCTTTGAGTAGTCGAGATTCAATCAGCACAAGACCGATGCAAATAAAACTCCGCACGCCAAGCTAAACACAGCACAAATTCCTCTTCGCATTTTACTTCCACAAACAAATCACGGCTCGCACCATCACACCCCTCCACACTCCACAACCCGGGTACACATGTCGGACACACGCAAAACACACCTTTCTCTATTGCTTCATTAAAAAACATGCACTCGTACACGCTCGTACTAGCAGTCGGAAAACACCGGGGACCACTAACCGCAATCACACTCAGCTAAAACCCGATTTTACATCGCCGGCTGGTAAAACGGCGATCCTCCGCCGAAGGGTTCAACTGCTGCACTGTACCGCAGCAACCCCAACGTGCCAGCCTACCGACTCCCACGGACTCGTGTAGCGAATGCCCACGCCGGCCCACGAGGAACTCCCTTGGAAAACACAGCGCGGAACATTAATTTGGTTTTGCCTTTTTGGAACGTTTTAATATAACTTTTTTAATTAATTTACTTCACAACATACACATACACACAGGGCTACACATGCATACACACGGACACACACAAACATACATAGACTCTGGTTTGTATTTTCCCATCCGCAGCAACAACAGCAGCAGCCTTTGGACACGCGTTTCAACGCTGACGTGAGTACGGCTACGGTTCGTTCCTTCGTTGCCTCACTTACACATACATACACACATGGAATCCAAGCCAAACTCGTGGATGGCCAACTTTTTTACTCACTGTTGGCAGCAAACCGACATTCCAACAGCGACGGTCCGACTTTCAACTGCAGGGCAAGCGTGAGTGAGTGTGTGAAGCCCTTCCTCAACCTTGGTTGATTCTTTTATTCAACACCATCCGCTGCAGACAAGTAAAAATACACATGCACACTACCATTTGCGGAACCCACTCATATGATGGATTACTTTCCTGCAATCGAAACCGAATCGCCCGTCCGCTAAACCCGAGGAGCTACCCGGGAAGTTTTATATTCCTCAACCGGAGTGTGCCGGAACGGATCGGGGTCTACCTGCTAGGCCGGTCAAATCCTGCAGAATCCCGCAGCACAAACATGCACACATGCACACAGCCATACGTACTAAAACACAATCAATCACACACTTGTACACACACACACACGCACACACAAACACACACGCGGGTTGGGATTCGTATACGGATATACCGGTACCGGTTATTCCTCTCATGACCTGCCCAAGATCCTGTGCCAGAAGTAGGTACGCATCCGAATGGATTTGTCGAGATTGATGGTAGCAACGGGAGAAAGGGGGCATGCACAACACAACCCACCGTTGGGTTAACCGGGTCAAGTTCCGTATTTCGTTTTTTTTTTTCGTGCCACCGTCTTCCCATTGGCACCGCGGTCCTGCCAGCTTTATATCACTATTAACTTTCGTTTTATTTCCTGCGGTCCACCAGACAAATCCACCCGCTTCACCGTTGCTTTTCACTTCACTATCTGCGGGACGCGCGCATAAATTTTGCATGAACTCTTTTTTTTCTTCAGAGCTCACTGCGATTCAACTCTTGTTTGGTTCATTCGCATTAGGCGGGATTGTCTGACCTAATTTATAGCATCCTTAGCATCATGGCCTGCTAGATGCGCGGGGAAGGGGAATACACTTCGGGTACGTTTTTATTTGTCAATACACCGTACACACGTGTACGCCCGGAGAGATGTGTCGTCCGGACGTTTTCGCAAGTAGGCCCAGCCAGCCGATTCGATTTATCGTTTACGATGGTAGATTTATTCTCGTTGGAGGTTATTTTTCGAGCCCGGTCTCCGGGGAGATCTTGACGATTCAATTTACCGACGCCACCCAGATAGCTTGAAATTTTGAATCGGAACACACTTGAGGACGCTGAGCCTGCGTTGTCCCTATTTGTCTCGATTGCGAGTGGCATCGATCGCGTGGTTGCGAAACGAAACGTGACTAGGGACACATTCATCAGGAGTAATTAGCTCTGACGATAGGTGAAATGCGCACTGTACAGCAAACAACACGCACACACACTTACATTGCGTGCCGTTATTCTTTATTCTGGCCAACCGGACGGATCGTTCCGAGCGAAAGTTGACCGGCGAAAAGTTAAACATTTGCCGAGATTTGCAAATTCCAAACTCTGTGACAGGTCTCGTGACACACGGTCGCGTCACGGTTGTCTATGCTCGTTTTCCATCAGGTGTGCTGTTTCCTGTCAGAACTGTCCCGGTGTGGAGCATCGGTTCTTGTACGAAACGAGAACCCCTAACGGACAGTTTCGGTTATTTATTCATTAAACTAACTAACGGCGACTGGCGGGTACCCGGGAGCATTGTTGATGTGCATCACGAGAACACACATACCAGCGCCGGTGTGCGTGCCCTTTCTGTCACCATCGGCACCGTATGCGTTCGCGACCGAGTCCGAGTGACATGATCCAATCCAATCCAACTTCACCGGGATGAAACGGCAACACGAACACGCCTTGCTCGCACCCGGTACCCGTTTTTTCTTTCGCTTCCGGATTGCCCACTTCGAGCGGAAGTGTATTCCCTCTCCTTCAGACGCACTCGTCTCCCCATACAAATTCGTCCCGACGGAAGTGGTTTGGCACACGCTTGGCACACGCTCATCGGACAGCTCGATACGGGCTCATCGCGCGACTGCAGTAAAAATTGCACCATTTTCTCTACCAGCACCACCAGCCTGCGACGTGTGAGTGCACAGCGTGAGTGGAATGCACATCATGCCGGACGAACGAGACGTTGCACACTGTCAGTTTCCTTCGTGTAGCGCTTTGTCACTTCTAGATTCCCACGAGAACGGTACCCCTGCCATACCACTCCTCTTTTCACATCCCCTGCCACGCTACAAATTTAAAACGATCGATGCTTAACGGATGGACGGCGAGTAGGGCAAATTAATCGGCAAGAAAATTGCTTTAAATTATTCTTAACAGAAAGAAAATCAACACTCACTAATAACTTTAGCCTACCCGGACACGCTTGTGTGCGTGCGTGGCCCCGTGCTCTATTTCTAATTTAACAATCAGCACAACAACAGTGAACTTAACGTCATCGCAATCGATCAACACACCAACGAGGACGCGTTTTTTTATTCACACTAAAACGATCGCGCAATCCAAACCGTACGACCGTTGGCCAGGAACGTTAGAACAGTACTGGAAAAGCGCCCGTCTCTGCCAGCTGGAAGGCATTTTTCCGACCGACAGGTGACTGCGGAACTCACGGTAAAGCGACCAGCACCCGAAAGCCCACCGACACCGGAAGCGAAAAGAACTCGCAGCGCTGAGTTCCGCTCGAATATGCGTCAAAACAGATCGCTCGCGAGCAAGCGCTAGCACGTGCTCGGTTGGTGTGATGGTGCAGTACTAGATTCGATTCGGCATTTCGCTTTGTCCTTCGGGTGTCTCGCCAAGGTACGCTGAGATCCGCACTGGCGACTGCTGTGGCTGACTGCTTCGGGTCGCTCACCATCCGACCAGTCATCTAGCCAACTTTTTCAACTCGTGTCGAGCGTGTCGGGGGGAAAACCGCAAATACAGAAGCCGGCAATCGGCTAGCCATCCGTCAATATGTAGAGTGCCACAGCCTCCGCGCACTTGAGTTACTCCCACTTCCGCTACCCATCTTTCACCACTCTCCACTGCGAATGAAACCACGAAAGTAGCATGAATTGTTAACTGTCTGCTAATTTATGCAAGTCTGTTATGATGTTAGACAATCAATTGATTCTTTTTTCCAAATTACGTGCTTTTTGTCGCCTTTCTGACACCACCTGGCAGGCATGGCCCTGTGATGGAAATGTGTGTTTGAATAGGAGGAAGGTTGGAAAAGATCTGATACAACAACAAAAAAACCCGCAAAGTGGCCTCTCGAATTGTTGTGCTTTTATTTAACGAACGATGGTGTGTCGCTGCGTACGGGAGGGTAATCAAATTTGGAGACTTACGGATGACTGGCACGGAGCATTCGCCATACGGCTCAAGGCAATATCTTTGAGCTGTTTGTTGGTAATCAGTTTTTATTCATTTAATTACATCATTAAGAGATATGTTGCGCTGCTAATCACGTTTCAGACCACGAGATCAAGATTCTTGTTTGTCAGTTTGCATGAAGTGTAGGTACGTTTGGCGGAAAAGACGTGCAAGTAATGTATTTATTATAGGCTTGTAGAAAACTGCTGCTTTTTTTTATGTAATTGCTATTTATGGTTTAAATTAACACACAATCTGCATTTTAAATAATTATCGATCCTTTTGAAAATGGAGCAAAACTTTAAAATGTAAATGTAAATGAAAATGTTAGTTCACCATAATAAATTTTATTTTCAAATTTTTAATGAGTACTCATTTACAAATGCATTAAACATTTCATCATATTTTCTGTAAACATTAAACAAACATTTATAAACTCTTTCTGACCAAAGTTAAGGAGTACATTTGGTCTACTTGATGTATTATTTTTTATTCGACGTTCACTCCTAAGTACTTAAGTCTGTATCTTGTTTTTCTGAGTTACCTTTGGGTTAACATTTTTTGTAACATCTGATCTTATGTTCTCCTGCATTTATAACCATATTTTTTAAATTTATTAACATGCACAACAATTAATTTATATTTTTATTATAATTAACATGTCAAAATATTAAAAATAATATTGTTGAGCAATTTTCAAATACAACAATTTATAGTATATTGTTATGAACATAAAATTATCAAACCAGTTCTATTCATAATAATTTGTCATGCAACCAATGTTACTAAATATGCAGTACTAGAAAATCATACGTTTATTACTAACAACATCCAGTTTATATATTTCAAACTTTAAACTTTACATGGTTTGATTTTCATAAGAAAAAAATAAATCTACAAAGAATCCTTTAATTGATCGAATTATGAAAAACAAATTTATTTTAAATAAAAAAATATAAAAAAGCTAAGAATTTAAATTGACTGAAATCAATTGTTCTCCGAAACAGCGATCAACTAGACAGACCACCTTGGGGAGATAAGTTCATTTTTCGTATTCTCTTTTTACGCAAATTCAATTTGCAGTAAACAACCTTATTTAAGAGAGGAATCATGTTCATTGAGCAAACCATTTGTTTACCGGAGCACTTGACACGGCGGCAACTTCGGGAGCATGGTCGTCCCATTACTTCATCGGCCAATCCCCCGCATGAAACCCTTTACCAGCGATACAACCAACATGTGGTAAAGCGATAGCCAAATGTAGCGAGAGCGATGAAGAACGATAGAGACAACTCCCAAAAGTATCCTTGCTTTTCCACTAAAACGAGGCTATCGTTGAAGCGACCTGAACGTGTGAGGGTTTGTTTGTTTTTTTTTTACAGAAAACTAGTGAGAAAAATCGATAAACCACACATAGTTTACGACTTGTACTGTGTGTGATCGTTGTTTTGTACTTTATCGCCCATGCTAGCCCTTCGACTCTTCAGCACACTATGGGCGAGGTCTACTGAGGTTTTCGTACGCCTCCGACAGTGGACGATCCTTTTTACTTCCCACATTACGGTCGCCACCGTTTTGTGGACGGTTTTGACGCCGGATCTCGCATGAAAGCAACAGCCGAAAGCCGGCCGCTCCCCCTTTTCTTAACGATACGCCCGCACCTCTCTCCTTCGTCGGATGAAGGCTGGAAGCTGCTGGAAACGCCAAACCTCACAGCAAAATAATAAATATTCTCTCGCAATTGCCCAAAAACTGGAAAGCATTCCCCATCACCGACCGACCATCGAGCGCCGGACGGAGCCTGCTAGAACATGACCGAAACAGTGTCATACAGGACGATACCGTTCCAATCATCCGTTTCCACATGTGCTTAAATTTTCCATTTTCATCGTTCTTCCTCGTTCATTTTTTGTACATCCTCACACAAAAATGGGATGAAAAACTACTTCACTTTGTAGCGACCTTTGATTAGGCTCGAAAGCTAACCTTGGCTTCGTCTGATCGGCTGTATGTGGTGCTGAAGAATGACTAGTGAATAAAGCCAGCGTTGTGGCAAAAAAAAAAAAAAGGAAAATCAAAATCGATGGGATCGGATCAAAAAAACGGCGAACAAAGCAAAAGTGACCCAAAACACTTTACTGCCCGTACTTCGTCGTTACAACATATTTTTTATTGTTTTATCGCAGGATAATACATAAATTATAAAATAACGTTCATCATGGTGTTGGAGAAGCCACGAAAGCAATAGCATCCGAACGTGTGGCCCTACGAGGGTCGTCAGCTAACACATTTTGCAACTTGTGCTTTGCCATTCAATCAGAACAGAAAAATCACTTAGGCCCCCGATATGTTCCCGCTTCGGTCTAGAAACCGTATCAGTGAGCTTTTTTTCCGTAGCAAATGGAAGCTAGATTTACCGTCCAACCCACACACGATGATGACGGCTACGGGTAAACATGACACGTTCGCAACTCCTCACGAACAACGTGCCAAGCCTTAACGTGGTGGTCGATTTTTGGTCTCCCACCACCCGGCCCCCTGCTGCCGGGAATGGGTGGGAATAAACACAACGTGCACAGCGAAAAGGAAGCGAATAAACAATCAACGCATATATTAGCTGGATATTTATGACCCAGCCCCCCCGAGGCAAGTCAGCCGGCTTGCTGGCATTGGCAGAGCGTGAGTAAGGAAACGGGGGAAACACGAGGAATATGGTACGGAAAATGATCCCGTTCGCTCGGTTTAGTTAAGAAACATATTTAATATGTTCCGATATGCGGGACCGGGCGTGTGGGTGATGAAAATCGTTTTCAGAATGTAAAAATTTGCCAATGGAAATGGAAGTACCGCCCAACGAAGTGAAGGCAACAAAGCAAAGCTTATCGTGCCGTAGCTTTAACATAGCCAAACGAAAACCTCAACGTGTTCCCTAGGAAAAGGAGAAATAGAAACGCTGTAGAAACAGATTTTCACGGTTTGGATCGTGGTTTTGCGATTCTTTCGCGATCGATAGTGTATGTGTGTGTGTGTAGGTGTTGTTTCGTTCAGCTCGCACAGTTGAATGCTGTTATTTATTTACTATCCACAATGGAAGAAAAAATAGCTTTGGTAATGATAGGTATCATTTTTCACCGTGTGATTCGATGCGGTTAGCGCGGGACAAACGGGATCGGAAAGAGTAGATGTATCATTTTACATTGGCTTTATCACCGTAATTTGCTGATTCATGATGAGATATATTTATTTTAATGTTTTTACATTTTCTAATGCAGGTCAAAGTCATTTCAACTTATTCATTGTTAGGCAAATTCATGTTCTACATATTTTAACTAACGGAGTTTGAACATCACAAAACTCCAATAATGTACTTATTCATATATGCTTTAGATTACATTTATGCTTCATACTTCATAAGGTACTGGGCGTCTCCATTGAACTAACTATACCGTCTTCGTGTATGTTGCAGCTAAAATATGTTGGACAGTGAATATGATGAACCGTGTTAAAGATTATCCATGATTCCATCAGTATCATATTTTTTAAATTAAAAATATGGCTCAGTTCTCGATTCGATTTTAAAGATAGTTTATGATCACCAGTCCTAAATATTTAATCTAAGAACTTTATTTCCATCATATTTTCATTTGCTGGACACATTTACTCATCGTTAGCAGACTGTTTTGTCTTGAAAACTGTATTAGCTTCTCACTCAGACAGTCTGCTTCTGGAGGTGAAATTAACTTCAAATTAAATATTTGCAAACCCGTTCAAATAACTAACAGAAACTGCCTACTCACAAATCCAAGCAGAAATATTTATACCTCCCGGGATGCTTAATATCCAAACAATAAGCTGATAATTCAAATTCGCGATTGTCTCAAAAGCAAAAAAAAAATATCAAAACATTAACTGTTAATCGTTAAACATGATTCAATGACTTCATCTGATCGCGTTAGGCAACTGTTTGCCTCTGGTTATGGTAAGCGACGTCTTTCCCTTGAGCACCTCTCGATACCTCCACCTTGTTGCATATAAACATCGCTCCAGTAAGCAAACTGTATCCATACCACACCTTGCTGGTATACCGGAGAAGAGCAAAATGAAATAAAACACTTCCGGCTTCAACTTCGACGGTCACAGAACCATAACAGAGTTGGCATTAAAATTAGCAGATAATAATAACCGTGCCCTTCCGTTTGGCGATGGTGGTGACGACGGTACCGCCACTGGCCTGAGGACTGTGGATTATTTTTCAGCAAATGTTGCCAAATTCTCTTACCCTGCCGTCTGCCTCTTCGCTTTTTCTCGGCCGGGATGCACGCGTTCCTTTTCTCGTCCAGGCAGCAACGGGATGCGCTGTAACAAAATGGTATCCCTCGGTATGGCTTGTTTGGTTGGCTGGAAGGATGATAACATCATTAAATATACATTATCGTTTTCACTTCCTACCTTATGCCTACATACATAATGCCGTAATGTAGCTGCTACATTCAACCCCAACATCTGACTCTCCCGGCGTCTCCATTGCCTGCACTTTGAAGTTCTTCGCCTCCCGTCCACTGTATTGTGCCGGATCCTGGATCTGAAACGCGTACTGGCTGCCGGTTCGATCCACGGCAATTTGCCACGAACATGTTGCACGGATACACCGGTTGGGTAAGCTTATGTGCGACGAGCAAATAAAGAAAAAGCATGGCTCCATCCACACCGCGATCGAGCCGAGGATGCGCCGACGGAAAAGCGTCTTTTGTAAACCGTAGCACCATTTACCGGACCAGTTAATTCCATCCCTCCCATTGTTGGGGCGCCCACTGCCGAACCCTATTATTGAGCAGATTTACACCTTCTGCTTAATCCTTGGCCACATCTGGTTCATTAAGGGCTTCTCATCGTTCGCGAAAAGCCGTTTGAAAAAGCCGTGCGCCTTAATTCCTAAACGAACGGAACAGAAGAATGAACAGAAATCGATTTCCATTCGCGTTTGCTCACAAACATAGGACGCACCTTTTCCTGCTGAGTGAAGAATATCTTTTACAAGGAGTATCAAACCAGGAGCGAAAAACATCACTATTAGAAACGAAAAATGTTTCTAAAGGTCGCGAACAGTTTGGTGGTTAAGAAGGTTCAACATTCGTATATTGATAAGGTTGAAACTCATTAAAAGTATGAATCACGTGGTAACGAGTAAACCACGTTTCTCGCTAACAGGCCATTGTAAATACACCACAATAGAAAGTATCGCCACGATCTACACGTCCGACTAATTTGGGTGACTTTCAACATTGACACCAAACAAACCGATACCATTCATTCTAAGAAAACAACGACCGTTGGAAACCGTGCTTCGTAATTGTGAGAACGCCCCGAGAAAATCTCTACAAAATCTCAAACACAGCTCCATTACAACAAACCTCGTTGCAGGCACGGTTTTCCCAGGAACGATACACACCGCACACAAAAAAAATCCTTCAAGAAACCAGAAACCCATTGGAACCTTCCGCAGATGCACTGATTAAGGTACAATTTATCGATGGCTTAATTAATGTCGGCAGCAGATTGGATGGTGCCCCCGCCTTATCCACGCCCGGGACGCGGGATGTTTGCTAGGTATCAGAGAAATTACAAAGTGGCAGTTTTGTGGGTCGGCATAAAAAATACGACGTTTTCGACTCGATCCATACCCGACCGGGAAACGATGGGTGAACCATTTTCTTTACTTTTTTTTTCATTTGTTTTGCTATTACCACTTTCTTCCCCAGGGGCTTCCCCCAGCTCAGCGGTAAGAAAATAGCAATTTAATATGCGCCTCCTTCAAAATACGCGAACCACGGTGTGGAGATGATTTCCTCCGCCAGAACATATTCTCTATTGAAGCAAGGGGGGTAGATAAATTTTAGCCCTGGTTCCTGCCCGGTGTCCTGTTGTTTGTGGGCTGTTGTGGGCCGTTGCAGTACTAGCGGTGAAACTTTGGCAAATTGGTTCTCGCTTCCTTCCACCCCTTCCCCATGGGCGATCGAAATACTGGAAAATGCGAGGAAAGGAGGAGGAAATGGAAGACCCCACGGAAATGGTACAATAAAACCGAATTTTCCCAACCTTCCCGCGCTCGGTGAAACACACTGCCACCGTTAGCCGCATGTTTCGGGCCACTTGAGCGTGAACGGAAAATCGCCTGTAATCGTCTTGCGGTGCGGGATTATTTATTTGAGTTTGATAATAACTTTCCCGCCACGGTGAAGGTGCTGTAATTAACAAAACATACCATTGCCGGTGTAATTTTAGCCATCGTGCAAAATGAAATCCGGTGGCGGCTACCTGCGATGTGATTGCAAATAAGAGTGCGAAAGAGAGGGGAACAATGACAACTCGCGGGCCCTAATGCAGAATGCATAGACTGCTTCCCCATGTTGGAAGTTTGTTGTCTCTGGTGCACAGCTGTTTTATAAGTCATTTTTTAGCAACTGGTATAATAAGTTATTTTTAATTTTTGCCGATTATTTTATTCATGCATGTAACATTAATTGTTTAAAAAATTCGAAACTAATGTGAAAAACAGTAATAAAATGCCATTATTCTTGTTTTAAGGTAATTATTGCCAATAAATGCTGTGCACTGCAATAGTTGATGAAATAAAAACTAAGGTAGGAATTTGGATTGGTTAAAAATGAGAAAAGCACTAAACAGTATGGAATGAATTCTTGCATCGTTCAGACGAATCAGCTTGAGGTTTCGGATTGCACTCCGATTTAATTGCATAAAAAATAGGAATTAGACAAGACCTGCTAGGCAAAAGAATATTAAAACTTTCAATGTATGATTATTGTCATTAAAAGGTTAACTAATTCGTAGTTAATAATGTATCGTTTTGACTGTCGTATGAGATCGTGGTTTATAAAATCGTTACGATACAATAATTTACCCGAATTAATGTAATAAAGGAAAATAAGTGTATCAATTAAATAATTGATTAAAAATTGCAACATTTTTATCTTTAGTAATGCGTTACATGTTTAGAAAAAAAGTTAAGAAGCATAGTACCCTAGTGCAAATCAATGATTAAAACTTTACTATCATATTGTCAAATATATTATCAAAAGTAACATAATCATTTTTTTTTGGGTAGTAATAATTTCATGCCCATAATTCTACCATCAAAAACGCTTATGGAAACTACGCGACATATGTCAACTCATTCGAACATCTTCATCGAACTATCGAACAAAACAACGGCACGAACGCTCGAAAGTACCAAATTTGTTCGCATGATGAAGGAAACGGAAGGGCTAGTAACAAAAAAGTGCCAAGCTTCTATTTCTAACTTTCGCTGCTAAAGACAAACCGTACCATGATATGGAAACTCATTAAAACAACCACTAAGTACACCGCTTTGCTATAAATTAATAATCACTGCTAATCATTCGGCATATGCGATGCAAGCATTTCTTCATGAATAATTTAGTGATAAGGCTCCAATGCAACATCGCACCCATATCGCGTTCCCTGATTAGCATAATTATATGACAGTAATCATCGAATAATTCTATTTGCCAACGAACGCACGCACACGGGCTCGGGTCTGTGTCAAAGGCGATTCTTTCCTTTACCGAGTTTGTCGACATTCGCCCAAAAGAATTCGCCAGCGCTTCAGTCGCGACGCCGAAGGGAATGTTAAAAATATCTTGCTACATCAAAACATATGCCTACGTTCGCAATAATTATGCTCGCAACGCCCGCGCTCGAACTTGGGCGCTCGAACGTGACACCGTCTCGTACCGGGTGTCGAAGTGGCTTGTTTTTCCATTCCATTTTCACACCCCACCGTCCCACGTCCCAGCCGGTGTGACATCAACGCTTTTTATACAATTTTTGGTGGCCTAATTTTTCGTACACTCCTTGTCTGTCGCTCGCTGTAAGCAAACATCGTGTTTCTATTTCTTTGCTTTGGCGGACTTGCTCCGTCAACCGCCCCGTAATCTCGAGCCCGGCATTATGTACGATACTTCCTATCTCACCCATGTTCTGGCCTTTTTTTCAGCTCACTAGCGTCTATTCAAATCCAACACTTTGACAAACTTTTGCCAAACATTCGCTCGTCCATGGTACGAAAACGATGTAGGAGTGTGAAGAGAAGGGGAAGGAAGCGGGGATGAACACATATGACGAACCTGGCGATGGTCATGTGGCGTGCCATCGTGTCATTTCGCTTACAGTACGTGGCTCGAACACACACACACACGCCGTAAGGACACCTCGAAATTCTTCAACCAATCTACCCCGACTCCTGGTGCTGGCTTTACATCTTCAGCCAGTGGCTTGTGTTCCCGCTTGCCCAGGGCAGGTGAAACATACGCGCCCACATACAACCACAGTCACCGATGTACGCGGACGTCATGTGGACTGCCGTACCCATGCCCAGGTGTCAGTATGGTCGTGGCGACGAGAAAATCGACGTAATTATTTTCGCTCTTTCATACAGAATCTTCCTTGAAAATAAGCTCACCTGTCACAAATAGGCCTCGCTGCTATTCGAGCGGCACAGTCGGTCCCAGTCGTATGTTTGTATGCCTGTACTCACCCGGAGAAAATTATCGGCCGCACCCTCGACGCCGTAAAAAGGTAAGTACAGCAGGCAACATTGCATCTTTACCCCGTTCACCATCGTCGCTAAGGGATAGTTTTTCAAATGAATAAAAGCTTCATGGCACTACGTGCGCTACCGTGCTTCACGAGAATTAACGTGAATCCTAGCGAAACGAGTAAGGGAAAACGGTGTCAAATCTTTCAATTGGAAAAAGTTCCGATTTCTTTCAGATGGACAAAAAAAATCATACGGATATTATAAAGTTTTGCAAATGTTTTAACTCATTTTTTAAAACGAAGTTTAAAAAAACAATTTTTTTTTAGATTTTTAAATTAGTATGGAATAAATTTAATCTTATAAGGACAATTCGGTATCAACAATCTTCGGCAATGATAGTTTTCCTTTAAAATCCTTCATTGTAGATATAAATGTATTATGGAAAATAAAAACTGATCAAGTGTTCTCTGAAAACTATTTTGTTAATTTTTTTTTGTTTTATGCTGCTCACAGAAAAACCGTATAAAATATGGTTTTCCTATATTTTAAAACCAAATGGGATGCATTATACCCCCATTTCCACTATAAATTTAATATACTTCATCTGCCAACAAACAGCCGAAATGACCTCTGCCTTGCCCCACTTGCCTCGCTCTGTGCCATACATCATACCATCCAACACCGTGTGGAATCGGGGATAACCCAGTCCGGGATGCATGAAACATCCCCATCCTTCGAATGTTTCCGAACGTGAGGACATTTCGTGATGGAAAGTGCCGAGGATGGTTCGCTGCGAGCGGCGTTTGCGAAAAGGGTCGGCCGATCTCCGAGTTGATTCCGGTATTGCCGGCTACGCCTTGCCAGCCCAGGCTTGGCTCATCTATAATTCAGCGCAGCCTTCTATATTTCATGCCTCAATCTGCCCTTCTTAATTTTTGACCTACACCCGTTTACCCTTTCTGCCTGTGTGCCTGTTCTTATTATGTAGGTTTTTTTTTTTTGTTGTTTTGTAACCTCTTCCGTTGGACCCTTTCTCGCGCATACCTCCGGTTGTGCTTTTGTTTTTGTGCAGTTTCAGCTCCAGCCGTTCTCACATTCGGTAAAAGTTATTCCCACGGTCCGCCGGACAGCAAAAGGGTCCGTCTGTGTGTACGTGTGGGTAAGTGTTACCAGAACTAGACCTCCCGAGGAGGACCCAACTTTTTAAGGGCAGCCTGGCGTTTCACCTGACTGGTGCTTCGGGTTTTACTTTCATTTTAAAGGCCACTCTCCCTCCCGTAGCCCCGCAAGCTTCGTTAACTTTTTCATGCTCTCACACTCACACCCACACACGAATACTCAATCCGGTGAACGTTCTGCTCTGCTTCTGCCCTACCCTACCCTACGAGGTCCCTCGTTCGTGCTACACTGAATGCGCTGAATCGAAACGAAGCAAAACAAATATTGAGCTCACGCACATTTTAGAATGATGAGATGAAGATTGGTATATCGAAAACATTCTTCTGCCCTGCACCAGCATCATCATCATCATCATCATCAGTGCCGCCACCGGGCGGAACAGCCCGTCATTTCTAAATCAGTAGTGAAGCGCATGCAGTCAACACAAGTTTCCATCACGGAAGCAACCCCACGAATTGGCACCGGTGAGCAGCGGCACATGCGATTTTGAACTGTAAAAGGAACATTTTGGGTTCAGTTTTTGTTTCACCCACCCTCACGCTCTTTCTCTTTTGCCCACACCACCATTCACATCGGTGCGTGTCACTCCGAAACGACCAATTTCTGTGCGTGCTTCTCTTGGGGTTTTTTTCCTTTTTACAACTTGCCTCAAGCCAAACGGCAAAGGATCGACTTTGATATGTTTATTTACATCAAAACGATTGCCCCCAACACC